>BGPR01025370.1:0-22385 GCA_013235015.1 Araneus ventricosus
TCGGTGGTCAAGGACTTGGACATGGTTTGGGATATGCTGGCCATGGAGTCGGTGGTCATGGACTTGGTTACGGTCTTGGAGGACATGGATACGGTCTTGGAGGACATGGATATGCTCTAGGAGGACATGGATACGGTCTTGGAGGACATGGATTAGCTTTAGGTCATGGATATGGTTTGGCCCACGGATATGGATTGGGACACCATTAAATACTCATTTATAGGTAAGGAAATAGAATGAATTTAGTAAGAAGTAATATTTCTCCAGCATTCTATATCTTTCCATATATTCAGTCATTTTATAAGTGTTGAAGAGCGAAGTAACTGTTAAAAAATTAGTATAAACATTTACTGTAACATTTTCTAAGTTGACTTAGTCAACCGTTCATGTCCATCGGCTTTTTCTGAATGATTAATGCAGAATTTAAAGAAAATTGCATAATATTTGAATTATGAAAACAATTTAAATTAATTGATTTTTTGTCGATAAAAATCCACGAGGAAGAACTACGAAATTAAAATTAAGGTTTTTTTCTTCACTTCCATGTAAGAAAAAAAATTGAAAACTTTTTCATCGCAAACAAAATTAATTTATAAATTGATGCATAAAATCAATTCAGTCATTCATAATATATTTATATTTATTTCAGTAAACTAGCATGTTGAAAAATGATAACTTATCATGAATAGTTTTAATACAATAATGTATATGTAACGATATTTTTTTATTTTTCAGGAGTGAAAAAGCAACCTATGTGTCAAAACTACACCAGGGGTGACACTTGATCTTGTAAATTTATTTGATGTACAGTCGATTTTTCATTCAAAGAACTTTCAATAAAAGAATTATTTATTCGCAAACGACTTTTTTTCCCATTCTTTTCTTCAGTTCTATACTCAATATATTTTGGTCAAATATATGCATGTTATGTTACAACAATTTTATGGTTGGCCAGTGAAGAATAATATTTAAAAAAAACATTATTAAATACTGTAAATTACATTGCTTAACTTTCCAACCAGTCAGGAATATTTTTTAGTTGCTTAATGTTAAAGTTTTCTTTGAATCGATTCAAAGGATTTGAAAACCTTGTAGGTCCTTGAATAAAATCCTTGAGTTAGGTCCTTAAAATTATGCTGTAACCATGTTGCTTTTATTATAAAATACTGTTATACCATTCACTCTTAAGTATTATCGTTATTACTTATTGTAATAGAAATTAAATTGGATCCTTTCAGTTCAGCTGTTTTCTTTCGTTCTGAATGCTATAAAAGAAAATGAAAAAACTTACGTTTGGCATGTCTTCTATTCAAATTATTGTGAACTAATGTCAATACATAATTAAACACTAAGCAAATTTGAGATTTTTGAAAATCCTTTAATCCAAACCTAGAAAACTAAAAGCCATCAGTTGATTATCAGTATTCTTGTAATTCTTGATACTTTAGAAATATATCTTATCACTTTTCATTCTTGGAAATTTCCCAAGAGGTTCTCCAAGAATTGTTTTATTAATTTCACCCATATAAATTACAAGAAAACACCACGAAGAACAACAAACGTCATTCGGAAATACAGAACTTTAAATTCACCGTATAAAAGTTATTGAGTGCTAAGAAAACAAGTAGATTCCACATTTTTAAGAAGTGTTTCATCAGTTGAAACTGAGCCGCGAAGTAATTGTAATGCGTATCTCGTCAAACAAACTGTGTACGCTGGTTATACATATATAAATATACACTGCTGGACAATTGCTAAGGACGGATGATACAATCAGCCACAACAAACACAAAATGAAAGGAAGCAAAATGTGGGAAATTAGAATAAGTGCGGGATACAGTAAGAAGAGGTGTGAGTATGCAAATTTTCCTTTCCACACCTGTTCGTCACGTCATAGCGCTGATAAGAGATTTAAAGGATTTGGTGCGTGTTTAGAGTTGTGTTCCAAGTGAAAATTTTATGGGAAAGGTTTAACTGACGAACTTGAAATTTTCGGTATATCTTCTAGATATCACTTATATGGTTTTACGAGTGGCCTTATTCTTGGAAAGATAAAAAAAAGGCGAAAGAACAAATGTTGCCAGGGGGTAAGGCATCGCCCATAGCTTTGTTTCACGGTTAAGCACTTTTTTAAAGGTATCTGTCCTTGTTAATGTACATTTTCTCATTTCCTCGTACACAGCATCGAATGGATAATTTTCTTTTCCTTTCAGATGTTGGCAACAATATTTTATCTTGTTGGGCCTCCACTCCCTCTTAATGTTATGCTACATTGCAATTTGTGATCTGTCCTCAGTAGTTGTAGAGCAGTGTATGTGTGAAATATTTAGTGCAAGAAACATTATTCTTGGAACACCACTCAGAATGCAGGTGGATCATCCAAAGGCAATTTTATCATTCTGATAGGCGGTATCCAGTCGGGCCATTCACGAGCATTCATGGCTCGCCGTCTTTCTTCCGACATTTTGCGAGGCTGGTTCGGCCATGAAGGGATGGCTGGCATCTTTGGCATCGGTATTTTGCTGAAATCCACTTTCGGCATTTTTCGCAAATCCATCTTGGGCATTTTGTGTTGGATCGTGGAAGTCGTCGATTTCCATCCGAAATCGTTATTTTTAGGCTTTTCTTTGTAGTAAGGATGGAAAAACTGGTAACTGCTCTCTATGCTGTTCCCATCCAACTCGTATGCCCACCACGGATCATGCTTAATGACCATCTCATAAGCATATCCAAAGGCTGGTATCAGTCCTAATAGCAGCACGACTACCACCTGTAAAGAAATGAATTAACATTTATTAACTAATAAGTTAATATTATTTTATATCACATCATATAAGGACTTTAAAATGCTTGGTAGGTTTTTAATCCCTTAACAGTGTAGTTTTCTGTACCGTCTAATTAGATAACCCCTCTTCCGTTTTGGGAATGTGTTATCGTATTGATTCAACTAAGAACCCATAGGACACTAGAAACGTTAATGGATTGCCGGTCATTTTTGTATCGAATGATAACGTCTATGAATGACTTAATTTTAGATTATAAGTGTAAAAATGCCATAATTACGAAAAATAATGTACGAACTGATCATCGGGTACGGAACCGGGCATCACTGTTAAGGGGTTGAAATTATGCTGTAACTATTTTTGTTATTTTTGAAAATTTAATTATTGATTAGTATGAGGCATCTGTAAACTTTTGACTGATAATGGAGCTAATTCATGTCGAGTCTCAGACACAAGTAAAACGTTATTGCTTTCTCTTTTACTATGTAGCTGCAAGTCATTTTACCCTCTTTTGTGACGTGACGTCTTTTTTATTACTGCAAAATGAGCAATAGATTCCAAAATTCCTAGCCTGGTGCATTTGATATATATCATGTAAACGTGAATTGACTCCATTTACTTGATACGATGCTTTAAAAGAAGTGTGATATGATATTTTTTGTAAGGAAAGCTTTCATTAACCACATGTTGAATATTCTGGATATTTTATTGCCTCTAAAAATGTCACGGAACATTGCCACAAGCTGAGAAATGGATTCCAAATATAAATTAGCTTCAAGCATTTAACATAATTATGTGAGAACAAATTGACTTCATTTATGATATTTGATACGATGTGCGGGACCTTTTGTTATGATAGTTTTCCTTTTCCTTGAATACTTAAGATTTTTTTTTGCCTAAAAAACCTCTGATCAGAAGATACTTGCGCATATTCATAGTCTGCTTTTCAGACTGATTTTCTCAATCATAGACCCTATTATTTTGCTCCAAGCTCGATCAAAAAACTGGGAAAATACAAAATTAAGATTTGAAAATATACCAATTTGTTGAGAATTAAACATAAACAGGCAGCACTCAAAAATCTGTATTCCGAGGAATCTATAATTTTACGATAAATATATATTTAACAGCATTCACATGTAAAAGGGGCACAGTTTTTCAAAATAGACGAGAACAATCATAGTAATAATCCGTAATGGCCATCAAAAATACAAATGAGACATTTCAAGTCTGTTTTTCATAAATTATAAGAAACACAGAGACAAATATGCATAAATAATTTTTTGTCAAATACTTCTTAGTTATTCGGAAATATTCTTATCTGAGAATCTGATGCATCCATTTTCAGTATTGATAGTTGTAATAGAAGTTATTTAACAAGAGCTTCACAATCTAACACACGTGTACATTGCTGGCTTTGATTAAGGGTACAGGTATTATTACTAATACAGGCTACAGTCGGTACTACTGACGCAGGCATTATTATTAATAACAACAAAATACTTTGTAAAGTTCCCAGCTTCTGTTATAATTTCCTGGTCATCTTACAGATTGTGTATACTTGCAAATGATAACAGTTTTATTCTTCTGATATAAAAGTCCCACCACCCCTATCCATACTATAAATAAATAGAAATTGATGTTTCTCAGACTTATTGTTTACTTCAATAAGTCTTTCAGCTAGATTTATTATGTTTTATAATAATACTGTTAAAGTGACTGAATTTTTTTCATTTATGCCTAAATATAAAATTGCCATCTTTACTTCTTTCGTACTTTTCGGTAAAGAAATAGTGGAACGGTAATTAGAACGTGCGTGAAGGAAAAATAATTCCTCACTGGGAACTCCGGCTCACAACGCATCGAAATCTAAGAGTGACCGAATCAGAAGTGAATGACGTAATACGTGTTTCCACATTTTATATGAAAGATTTAGATGAAAATAAGATTTTTTTATAAATAGAGTTTCATGGCAAGAATATCGAAAACTGATATTTAAACGAATTCTGAACAAATATATCAATTATTACTTTTAAATGCATTAATATTACATTTGGGGCTATTTAACTGATCAGGATTATTTATCCCGGTAGGTTTTTCTGCACAGTAGACTTTTCACTGACTATAATATCGGACTTTATTATGTATCAAAAATTTTCTTTAAACCTGAAAAAGACTTTTCATCAATTTGCATGTGTGAAAGTGACACGACGCATAACGCAAAATTGTATTTGGGAGCATGAAATAAAGAATCATTACAAAAGACTGTTATTTTCAGTGTTAGAAATATCAAAAGAAATTATACCAAATTATTGAGTGAAAATGCAATAAAATTAATCGTGAATTACATATATAAATTAAACAAATGGCACTGTAACGCATAGCTAGAAAAGGGACAATTAGGCTGTTCCAAGGTCAAAAATACTTTGAACCAATGATTTATAGGTTGTGTTCCTTTATAATTATCGCATGAATTTTGAAAAATTTTACAGCATGAATTTATAACTGATTCTTTCCAAAATGAGCAAAGACTTTGCAATTCCTTTCTTTCATCTACGAGTTTTCCATACAAATAATTCTATGCATTCTAAATTGCAAAATTAAATATGCATAATTAAGGATATTCAAAAGCATAATTAAATATTAAACAAATTAAAGGTAATTAACCAGTCTATATTTAATATTTTCAAAAGAAAAATAAGTGAAATAACATTCTCTTGGGAAAGACGTATGAATATGAAACGTGAGAAATTCAGAATTTAATTAATATTTCATCTTCCTTAATGGCATATATATTATGCAGTCTAAAATGATTTTTAAACCATCTGAATGATTTATCTAAGTATTTGGGGGCAAGCCTTAATAATTTCTCTCAACGTCTTTCTATATATGGGCAGAGAAACTGTTGTTTATAAAATTGATTTTCTCCGCTCTGAATTGTTATATATTTCCGCATTTATCATAATCTTATTTAGTGACCTATTTAAAGGATATAACGGCCTACATTTTTTCTAAAGAAAATAAACCTTTCGGTTTAATACATATAGTTCATCAAAACTGGAACTAAGCGAAGGGGCAGCCTTTGACAATTCTCTTTGTTATTAATTGAAATAACTTTAAGTCTGATTTATATTTTCTTTTCAAGAAGGATTAAAATTCTTTCGAAAGAATGTTTTTCAACTAAATGTGTGAAGATTCAGCGTCTTTCAAAAATTATATAAAATGCATTCATGCTCTTCTAAATTAAAGTAAACAGATGGATTATTATCTTATTTTATTCATATCGAGTTTTCAAAGTTTCTATTCAATGTTGCATTTCTTACAACACCAGTCATAGAATAAAGAACAATGTGAAATAACTTTAAATTAGATTTAAAAGATAAATAATCTAAATAAATAAAAGTTAAACTCTTAAATAATTTGTACGCTATAGAAATACAAACTACTCAACATATTTTTTTTTAGATTTTGATGACAATAAGTAAACATGAAACTCATAAATAGTTTGTATACTATAGAAATTCATACTACTTGGAAAAATTCTCAATAAATTTTGCTAAAAAAACTATAAAGCATAAGGAAGTATTCGTGACAACTAATTAAATAGTTGATTTTTTATTAAATAACCTATTTTATATTTTTTGTTGCTTTCCTATTGAATAAAAATGTTATAGATGTCTTAAATCATTTTATTTATTTACCTACGACTTGTTATTCGCAATCCTTAATTTTTGTATAATTCTTTGAGAATTAAAAATAACTTATAGTAATTATTAGTTTTCGACGTTTTTTAAATGATTTTTGGTGCAGTTGATATCCTTATTTTAATTAAAAATAAAGTTGCAGATGATATTTTGCATTAAAATATTATAAATATATATTTAAAAAAGGCATTTATTTTTGTGCACGTTGGCATTCCCAAGTTTAAAACACGTATGCATCAACAGCTAATTTGATTAATGATAACTGTAAACTTGGTTATGTTAAATATTTGTTATATTTAAATTTTTCAAATGTTGCTCAAAAAAAATTTAAGCAGAAGGAAGGTTTTTGCGATGGTTTCGTGTTTCGTGGTAAATAATTAAGTAGTTTTTTTATTTATAAAAGATAATAAAATATTTTCATCCCCTGTAATGTCAGGTATATCAACTTGTACTATATAAAAGTAGAAATCTAACGTGACTTTATCCAAATCTAAACAGCGTTTGAATTGTTACACTATTTGCATTTCAGCAAAAGTATATCTAGAGTTTAAGAACTTTTGAGTTCAAGGAATCCGTTAAAATTCCAGCACTTCGAAAGAATTTAATATGATAAGAATCTGCGCTTGTCCAGATAAAATGTTAATATCACTGCAATAATGATCAAAAGAATTCAATTCATAAATGAGTGAATAAATGTGAAAGCTGTCGATAATTAACATCGGAGATTCTAAGCAAAAAAAAAGAAAGAAAGAAAAAAAACGGAAACAACAGAATTCTAAAAAAATGATGAAGCATGCCAACAAGTATTTATTTTCAGGAAGTCAAAATTTTTAACTCTAGTTTTGTACAAGAGATGGCTCTGACACCTCTCGACCTTAGCGAGAGTCGAATCAGTAGGATTTTTTTCGCACATGTGCGACGGCGCATGACAAAGCATAAGAAGAAGGGGGGGAGGGGAAGAAGTCATACACAAAAAGGCAGCTGCTGATACTTAACAAAAGATGTGCACAGGATTAACACAAGTGGCTTTAAGTTTAGAAGCAAGTAAAAGAGTCAATTCTATAAAAATAATGCATCCAAGCTCTTTGCAAATGGATTTTTTAACTATCCCTTTTGCAATCTAAGCAATAAAACCGTCTCGTGAGACAAAAGTGTTTCTTCAAGGTCATAAATCCAATCATAAACAAGAAGCTCAAGGTTAGTCGCAGCAAGTTTATGAACTAATCGAAGGACAACCAAATTAGAATACACCTGGAATTAAAATGAGAGGACTTGATTAGAGCAAAATCTGCTTTGTTTACATTTAAAATGTTTAAAGGAGAACAAAAGATGTTTTCTTGGGAAACAGTTCAGCATCTTATTTGTAATTTAATTAAAGAGGCACAATTTGTTACGTTCGTATCTTTATTTAAAAAGTATTCAGAAAAATAAAATTGAACAAATCCGCGCAAGTGTCCGGAGCTTCAAAATATCCGGTTTGAAACCAGTGAATGCCGTAAGAAATTTGGTTGTAATAGGTAAAATCTGACGTAATCGAAAAAGCTGATGTCTTCAAGTTTTGTCCTGTCCAGACACGAAAAAATAAAAGTGATAAAATTTCCCGGAATAAAATTATCTAATTGGAAAAGTATCTTTCGGAAAAAAAACGAAGATGAGAAAGAAGACTGATTTATTGGCAAAAAACTTCTTTTCTTCGAAACAATGTGGTTTTTAAATATTAGAGATGTCCATTGATGTACAATCAAGATATTGTCTTAAATTATGCTCTTTTTAAGTTGCATTTACAGCTTAGCACGAAAAGATATACAGTTTAAGCTATTACGATTTGCGTCCGAAATATTTATAATTTTTTGCGAAGTTATATCTAATTTTTTAAAAAAAATGCAGGTTTAATTTATTATTAACAATTTGTCTGTTAATTTATTTGCTTAAAAATCAACTGTTCTTGCTTTCTGATAAGAATATTGTTTGTATAAAATGTTTGGCTGAATTCTGAAGTGAGATAGAATTAAATCAGTGAGGGCAATTGAATTCTTTTTGAAATGAAATTCTGAAGAAAAAATATTAATGGAGCTTCCTTTCACGGAAAATATAACAATGATGGGAGTCTAGGAATTAGGACATTCAAGACTCATTCATAATTATTTTCATAAATAAAATTATTCTGGAAAGTTGCCGTAAAACTTCTATGTATATGAAGCTATTGTTTGACGAGTTATAAACTCGATTTGGGTTAAACATTAAACTCATCTTCAAGACCTTGAAAATTCTAGTGAGTAATAAGCTGAAAGAATTTCCTTTAAAATAGGACACTAATAGGAAAAGCTTTTCATATAACACCTGTTGTTCAAAGAAAATGAAAAAAAAAATAGATTTCACAAGGCCCCTATCGTTTATTTTTCAAAAAAAAAAAAAAATGCTTTTGAAAATGGAAAATAATACACCCTTGAACAAAACTGTCGAAATAGCTTCAGCTGAATCAATTTTTTTTTATTTAAATTGACTGTCCCTATTTCTTTATTATTTTATCCATGTTTTTTAATTCACTGTCTTATAATATTTAATTTAATTCAATGCTTTAGTAGGTTTTGACGAAATCATTTTCCACCACCATTTTTAATTAAAATCTTATATTTTGTTATTTCAGAAATTCATAAGGATTAAAATTACTGTTCTATTTAAAAATAATTCCATATATTTTCAAAGATAAAATTCCATATGCATTTTTTTAAAAATTAATATAATTGAATATATTGAGATTTTCTCACTTATTTAAATCTTCACTACGAATATTTAGAAAAGTAAAAGAAAGTTGGTAACTAATTATTACTCTTAAAAAAGCTAAATTATTTGAAGTAAGTCCAAAAGTGTTTTTTTTAAATATTAAAAATATATTTTATATTTTTAGTATTGTTAGTATTTTAGCCTCTCTTAGTAGCATTTTTTAAAATTCTTCAAAGTTGTCTAACTTTATGAACATTCAAAGTTCGTCTTATAAGTTTGTCCTTGCTTACCTTTGTTAACAGTTATTTTATTAACCATTTTGTTAACTGAATTTTTTGAACGATAAAAAGTTTTAACAAACCTTAAATCGACTTAAAAGACAAATACAGTGCACTCCCGATTATCCGGATTAATCACCGGGAGGGATCGCACGGACAATTGAAAAACACGGATAATCCGAAAACTCCTTTTTATTAAAGAAAAAATCAACATCAGTACAAAAATATAAAAATTACTTCCATTTGCATACTGTATAACATCAAACTAGGAATTTTCCTTTTAACATTTAACGCTTTAAAAAAATCTGTTATGCGTCTTTGCTTCTGCTGTTTGTTCATCTCTTGTCGTATATCAACACATCTTTTACGAACCGCAGTAATGTCACCATAATCAAATCCCCTTCGTCCCATATAATCTAAGAAAGTTTCCAAAGATTGTAGAGCAGCAGAATGAGAAATTGTATTTCCCTCATTTAGTACATCTTCTGCATCAGTACTAGCTGATTCTCCCTTATCAAGTTTTTGAAGGATTTCTAATTTTTGTTTAACATTTAAAACGTTTCGTTTTAGTTTCACACCACTCCTTTTTACCAGCAAAAAATTTCACGTTACTAACTGACGATAAACAAGACGCAAAATCTAAAGGAACACGAGCGAAAGTGAGAGAAGACGAAGAAGCTAAAGAATGACGTGTCAGGAAGAAGCGTGTTCGTACGAGAATGAGGTAGTAGGATTTGGATGATTCATTTCTTGGAAAAGTAGGGGTTGAACCGGTAGAGATTGCAAGTGGAGGAAGAAAAAAATCTATTCTTTAGCCTCTGCCGTCATGGCTCACTAGTTTCACGGAATGAATCTCTCGATCGAACATCAACATCGATTTTACATTAATGATAAGCATGAAAATGTTTATCTTTCAATTCTTTTTGTGAGTCCAGAATGAGCACGGATAATACAGAGTATACTGTATAAGTATCTAACCGTCTTTTGCTTCTGCAAATAAGAACAACTAAACAGTAAGAGAAAATACAACAGTTATGGAAACCGTAATTGGTCTTAAATTTTCTCTAATAGCTGAATGTTGTAGAATCAGACGAGCGTTTTTCCATAAGAAACAAAAACAAAATTTGTTTATTTTTAAAAATGTAAATGAGTTTTTATTTAAAATCTTCAGTGCGATTCAAAAAATCTTAACTAAATCAACTAGCAAAAAAATTAATTAATAATTTTTTTATATCGAATCTCTTTATCTTTTACACATCATCACCGAAAGATAGTTTTCAAGATAATCGAATCAAACAAAACTGAAAATAATCGAACGTAATCCAAATTGATTAATATTCACGTGAAAATCGAGTGAATCCATTCATTACTTTAGAATAAAACTTTAGGAAGAGCATCTCTTTCAAATAGGTCATTGAAATGGAAACTAATAAGTTCAAGGAGATCACAAAAGTAGACCGTTCTTCTTGCATTTCCATTTAAACTGGACATTTTTGACATACGTAATTGATTTACGTTTGCATAATCTAATTTTCAGCAACTTTTTAAAGGCGTTTTTTATTTCTCTGAAGGAATAGCTGTGTGGGTACTATGAGGTTTCTTTTCTTAATGCTTCATCCATAAATTGGGATTAATTTTACAACTACAAATAAAATAGTCGAAATGACTTATTCAGAATATTTGTTTTTCCTTTTGTGAATTTCAAAGTTGTCAGGATATCTGAATAAATCTGTTCTAATTTATGTTTTCGTATTGTTGCCTGCAATTATTTTAAAAATCAGTATGAAATCTAATCGTTCTATTTTTGATGTTTCAAAGCGATGCGATTAACTTTGCGGTTTATGTTTTATGTATTACAATTGCACTGAACTATATTTGTCAAATAGAGGTTTAGAGTTCAACGCAATTTAGAGTTCGCGAATCTCAAAAATTATAATGCAATTACGAGATGAAGCGATTTTATAAAGAAGAATATTTTTATATATATTTTTGAACACATTTAATTTATAATAATTTACAAGATTTTTTTTTTTTAAATATCGTCTGTATGTTAAATAAATTCAACAAAAACAGTCTTATAATTAAATTTATTTTCGAAACACACTTTCATTAGTGTTATGAAAAGGAGATTTTTTATTTCAATTATATATATATACTTTCTAAATTCAATTTCAATTTATTATAATTCATTATTATAAACATTATAGAATCTTAAAAACTGTTTTTTCTAAAATGATCTACTAGGTGGCAACACTCGTATGAATAAAAATTTAATTAAGCTCATCTTTTAACTGATAATTAAGTTCAGAAAATATTTACATATTATATTGTCATCGGCAGTACACACGTGTACAATATTTGTTCATTTGCTAATATTCAATTATTTTTATTTAAAATTTATTTAACTTTGTAATTTATACAATGTGGAAACAAAGTGAAAAATTATCGTCTTTCTGGAAATATATCTGTTAAATGATGAATGAAAGAAATTCAGAATTTCGTTCTATCTCTTAATTGGTACATGTTTAGTAAGTTCTAGACATTATTCCCAGTTGAATGATCTACTTAATTAATTTTTTTTCTAACTTACGCATAGACTGACATGGAACGTCATACCTGGATTATGAAAGTTCAGTGGTGATGAGCCTTGAAAAGTGGCAATTAACTACCTTAACTGCAATTGGAAAGTGGAAAACTCAAAACTTTTGAGTTTCGAAAGTTTACCAACGCAATGCGTGGATATAGACATCAGCTTATATTCACAGGGCAATTTTGGGTATCGCGAAAATTTAGAGCTCGTTAATTAGTGCTTAAATGAAGAATTATTTTGACTAATTAATTGACTGTTTAATTAAATTTACTGCAGATGAGTTGAGACAATAATCGTACAATTATTGATTGCGCTCAGAGAAAGGATTCATTACATACGTGGTGAGTCAGAATTTCTCAGCCAAACATTAAGAGTAGGTCAGACATAAGCAACAGAGTCATTTTAGACTGTACTGGCCATTGCAACGTACGATCGTCAGAGAGGTCGCTGTGACAGTGAAGACAGGATTTGTTTTTCCAGTTTAGTTTTTTTCATGAAAGAAATTACATTTCCAATGGGCTGTGAACATAACCTACACCTGTGGGTGGCTGAAAACCCACGAGTAACAAGCCAACATGGTGCACAATAACAGTCCAACATCAATGCTTGGGCTGACTTTGTGGGAAATTGTTTGGTCTGTCCATACCTGCTGCCAATACTGCCCGACTGGATAACAAATCGGATTTTCTCTGAGGAATTAGCGTTCACAGAGTTACATACCGGTAGACATTCACATGCTGTCATGTTCTTTGGGTTTTTGTCACATAACGTCTTATAGCAATCATATCTTGCGTTTACGATCTGTGGTCCTGACTCCTCTGTGTATGCCTGACTTACCTTTAAGTATGTTTAAGCCCCTTTGGCTTACCTGGTATGTGCATACAATTCTTATGAGAGAGGAGAGGAATTCGATTTTAGTAATATGTGATGTTAATTGCAACATAATAAATGTATATGTTACCTTTAAAGTATGAAATCTGTTATTTAATAAACAAGTTATTTTACAAAGTCGCAATTTCGTGAAGCCAGCGTAATTACAAGTGAAATACCCCTCCCTGCCTTCGAGTCCGGGAACAACTGAATGACAGCCGCTGCAATAGCTCGTAGTCCTAGTAGCCAATCACCTGGCCACGGCCCGACCCTCCAGAAGGAGTTACGTACTATCACCGGAGAGAGGCAACACACCTCTAACCGTTATTGCACCCTCCAGGGAAGCGAGACCCCGCTTATTTATACGGAAGCTTCTCATCCGTGAACTCGCGGTGCCCCCGGTGGGATGTGAAGCCAGCGTAAGAAAAACGTGTTCTAAAGTTCAACTAATTATATCATAGAATAACAACATACAGCCCGTTAAAGCGTAAAATAACAAGTTAGTTTCTCAAGCTAAGTTAATTTGGTTCCATCATTACTTTAGGTTCAATTTTAAGTTTCTTATAATGAAGTTCAAAATATTTAAAATAATTAAGTTGACTTTAACCATTAAATCTATAAGGGGCGTGAGCAAAAAAAGACGTAAAGAAAGGTTTGAATTTTTGCCCACAAAGGAATCATATAACTTTTTTAACGAGTAAGCTTTTTTTTTATTTACCTGTAAGAAGAATTGCGTTTTCATTACATATCACTAGTTAATTTATATAATAGTAGTTAGTTATTTAGTATAATTATGTAATGTGTAGGATTGTTAATTTATAACACATGCTTTAACCGACTTTATTGAAGTTCATGAAATAGCTAGGTATTTAATGAAATATCTGGGTTCAGTTTAGTATAGTTTTATATTAACGTCCCGTTTTGAAGCAATACGAGGGCTTTTTAGGGACGGACCTCGTGATTTTGAACCGCGGTCAGATAACGAGGACGACACATGAGCTGGCACCCCTCTCTCCAAACTTCCGCGACACACCAACGGGAGGACGTTTGCCCACTACGTATGATTCAACGTGCAACAGGCCCCATACACGGTGGATCTTCAGTGGAATCGGGTTTCGAGCCTGGAACCCTCCAGCCCCAAAGCCGAGACCTTACCACTAGGCCACCGCGGCCTCAAAATATCTGGGATATATGCCTTGATGGTAGCATAATATATTTTTTGTCGAAAATGCATATCGTTTAATGATATGACACACACCTGCGTTAATCCATTCTAATGAATACTTTCATGCGTTTACTATAATTCATCCGAGGTTGAATAAAAAGAGGGATAGGTTCTGTTTTCATTTCCTTAATACCATCATTGCCTTCTAAATTGTTATTCATTTTTAGACGAAGGTTATTTACGGTCACATGGAGATTTAGACTTAAAGTAAATAACGCAGAAAAGGAATCACCTCAATGTAATTTAATGTTGTGAAAAACAAAATGTGCTACGGTTACTGACTCTCAACCGCACGTTTTTGCACTTTAAACTCGTCCACAATAAATTGAATAATGTTACCCAGTTAAATAGCCAATTCGTGCGGAGTTTATTAAGTCTTTCTTTACAGGATGAAAAAGAATCGCTGAAACCTGCTTTCATTCAAAATATCATTAACGCGTGCAATGTTAAGTTGCATGAAGCAGTGGTAATTCGTAGACAGTCACTAGAATTAGGTAATCTGAGTTTTAATTTGTTTTTATTAAGAAAACAGTAATAAATCGGTACTTCATTTTAACTATAAGCATTAATTTATTTATCATATTTCTAATTACAATTGTGCATTACAACTATTTAAATCAATCCAACAAATAATCAAAAATGTGCGAACTTCAAATGCAGGGCAAAAATATATGAGACGAATTTTGCCCTTTTCCTGATCAAAAATTATTAAAGCTTCACATTATTTGATTTTAAACTATAGAAAACTTTTCTGAGATGGTTTTTAGAATTAGAAGTTTATCTAAAATAATAAACAAGTGCTTAAAATCGGTATTACTTATATCACATCATCTAGAAGAGATTTTGATGGGTTTCATATAAGAGAAGTTCGGAAATAATAATTTTTTTTTAAATTCTGTTGTGTAAGAAACAAGTAATTTGAATTTGAGTGGAACGACTAAGTTTAAATATATGTTTCGAAAAAGCGAAAAAGGGAGAACTAATAAATATCCGATGTCAGTCATTCTAAATAAACATTGTTCAATATTCGTTTCCGAACGAAACCACAGAACTTCTGCATCAGTTGCAGAAATGGAATTTATGTGAAACAGATTTACAAAACAATATTTCCAGAAGATTAACCGAGCATCGCAGCATATTTTTAAAACCTCTGAAAGAAAATCAACAAAGCAGTAAGAAGAGACAAAATAAGAGAACAGAAGTAGAAAGGTTTTATTGTTGCAGAAACTCTATTTTTGAATATATTAAAACAGTTGTCAACATTTTGTTTCCATTCTCAGCTTTCTTTTGCGTAATTTATTATTTCATATCATACTGAACTCTACATAACTCAATAATCTTTAAATACAGCTAGCCATCCATTTCAGAGGCCTTCTAGTTGGGTTTTACAAACACGTTTTAGTAATTAATCCGTTAGTATCTTACAAGAGAGTTCTTGAATTAAAAAGCAATCGCAATTTTTATTTAACAATTTTTCTAACCTTAAGTATTTGAATAAACATTAGTAAAGATGTTTAATTTTTTTATTGACTCATACTACTAAACAAGATATCAATTAAAACTTCTCAGGTTGTTCTTTAAAATATGCATGAAACATCATTTACAGATAAATCATGTTTCGAGTTTTTAAATGACATACCTTTTTTTAATAACTTGCGCTAAAATAACATAAATCATATTTATTTTAATGACATCTAACTTCTTTATTTTAAGAAGAAGTAGTATAAAACTAAATAATCAAGATTTCATTCAAGCACATTTTTCACTTATTAGCCCTAATAACTAATTGACTGTCAGATTATTATTCATCATATCATCAATTTCAAATCAGCTATTAAAACTTCCGGTCAGTGTTTCTACAAAATTCAAACAAAAAATTTCTCAAAAACTAAACCATTTATTCTCTCCTCTCAAATGACCTGGTATTCAGTCGAAAGCATCTTCTAAAATTCTAGTTTGGAGATTGACAAGAGAAAGTGGTCTTTGACCTAATTTTTTGTTGGAAAAAAATTAACCTCGGGTATAATAGTGTATTTAAGTAATTGTTATTTCATTGAAAACTTGAGTGTTTCGTCATGTGCTTCTGAAAGAAAATTATAGGGGATGAAAAGAAGTAATTTAGCATACTTTTCAACAATCATGCAAACTGGATCACCACGTAACTTTTGCATGATAGTAGCTATTAGCGGAAATCTTTTACCAGTGTTGCTTTTGAGAACACATTAATTAAAATTAGTTGCATCTTGAACAAAAGATGATTAATGGTTGTTGGTGTCTTCGTAATTATCTGTTAAGAATTAATACATTTTGCAACAATTAAATCTTAATAAGTGCTTTTATAAGTATCATAAAAAAATCGTTTTCATGAATAATTTTTACTTCATGAAGCAAGAAGCATTTACACACCATTACACTGCACTTAAAAAAGTTCAAAATTAATGTAGTTGATTTTCATTATTTTTCATTTTGATAATATATTTGCTATATATTATTTATAATAGATAATATATTTGCTATATATTATATATGCTATATATTATTTGCTATATGCGGGAAAGATCTTTTTTCTTTGCCATATATGGCAGAGAAAAAATAATTCGCTTTTTGTCAAGCAGTACTTGTTTTCTTTAAAACAACCGATAGTCCAGCTTAAACATAATTATTTATCATCAAAAAGTTGAATGGTAATGTGGCGCTTGCAGCAACATGTTCAAACAAATCAATGTTTAAAATAATTCAGGTTCTATTAATGAATCAGGATATTCGTATTAGAATAGTTAGTTTAAAATAAGAAACTTAAGAATTGCAACTGAGTTTTAGAGTGAAAAGTTGATGTTCTATTTTCAACTACGTTTAAGAAACATTCAACTCTAAATGTGATATAGCAGATTATAGTGTTAAAATTTTTTAATAGTGACAAAATCGGAGAGAAACTGAAATACACATTTTCTATTATTTAAGAAAAATCAGCATTTTTAATTATTATAATGTGAGAATTAATCTAATAGTTAAAAATGGAGATAATCGAAATAGCAATGACGTCTTTACAGTTAAGATTGGTTGCCAAACTAGTAACTTACTAATTACACAATTAATTCAAGCAGAAATTCCAGTTTCAATTAATTCATTTCATTTCAATTCAGCTACTTTCTTCATGATTTAATAATTAGAAGTTTTCATACAAAATAATGCAAAAAGACGAAAATATAATATTTTAAAACTACCTTTGGAAATTTTAATTTCACCAAAATTTCGTGAAAGAGAAATCATTCCATTAGAACATTAATTAAAAAAATGAAACTAACGGGCAATTTATAAAAATTGGTCCAGCAGATACTCAAGAATATTTACATTAGGAAGCGTGATAAAATCAACTCAGAATCTTAATGCAGAACGTTAAAAATTAAAAGTTGCTATGCTGATACTTCATGCAAAATTCTGGTAAATAAGAAAAGGAATAATTGCGAAAGTAGCACATTGAATAACACCAAAAATTCCAAAATTAACTACAAGTACCAAAGCAATAATCTACTTACGTTCATTTTCGCAAGTTCTGTAAAGTCTCAGTTAAAGATGTCGTTACATTGATGTATGCGTGATGAATTAAATGCAACCTGTTGTCAAAGCTGCCGGTTTTTAATCGGATAAACACCGCTTATATTAGCTACGCATCAAAGCAAACCGCAGCGAAAATCACTTTCTTAAATCACTTCACTCTGCGACTTCTTAGACACTTTCTGCGAAGCAGAAGATCCTCCAAGAAGAAAAAACACAAACCGAAATCAGCGGAGAACCCGTTTTCCTTTTGAAAGAGTCAACAATTAATTGCCTGTAGTTGTAGAAGATGGTCAAGTCGCATCACCACGTGGTCAGAGCAAATAATGGGCTCATCTGGTTTTTCTCTATAGGAATAGGTGAATCCAGTTTCAAGAATGCTGGGCTCTTCTTGCTTTTTAAAGAATATCGCCTGGAGGCATCAGGCGTACCTTCATCATTAGAAAGGGAACAACAGAACGGTGAAGAGACAGGTTTTCTTTTTAAAGGACAAATAAGAAAAAGTTTATTAAAAAAATAGGATGTTAAGAAGGCGTCAGGGATTTCCTAATAAATAAATGAAAAAAAAATTGAGATTTTATCGCTTCCGATGGTTTTTCCGAACAAAGCCTGTAGATGAGGTTGAAGAGCGGTCCAGGAACAACACAAAGGTCAATGGTAATTTATGCTGAAATTACCTATGGAATAATAATCAGTCGATTTTTGATGACATGTTCTCAGAAGAATAAGTTTTGATGCATTGTTTTGTATGGTGTTAATGATAGTAGTGGAAAACAGTGTATGTCTTTCAATAACAAAGATTACGATTGTCATGTAAACTAAGTAATTATTATCATACAGGTAATGAAAAAGATAGAAAAATTATTATTAAGTAAATCGAAAAAAATGTTCTATTGATGGAATAACTTTTACTGGTGTATTGCAAAAGTAAAGCCTTGAGTTTTAACAACATGCATTGTTTTAATGTTATCAAAGCAAACATTCAATAGGATGAAGTTTCGAAACTATTCAAAATCATACGAAACTGATGAGCTGAAGTACACCATCATGAAAACATAAGCGAAACGATGATTATTTGTACCATTTATTCCTAAAATAATAGATTCACTTCAAACATTTTGGAGTTTAAGAAGCGATTTTTAAATTTATTTAATTTATGCTTTCAAAATTATATAACAATGGTCTGTATTCAATTCAGTCTTGATTTTTAAACTTTAATTTGACTTTTGTTTATTGCATTTCTGAAGAGACTCGATCTGCTGAAAATCCAAATTATAAATTATAAAATTTTAAAACAGTAGAAACAATACAAAAAATGCTATTCAAATTATAATTTTTAAAAGCATTTAATTGTAACTTTAGAGATAATTCGAAAATCAATATATATATATATATAAGAGAAAAAACATAATAGAAAAACAATAAAATAACAAACATTCATATCAAATTCGAAAGGATATGGAAAAACGAATTGAAAGTATATCCGAGTAAAGATAAAAATGCGAATAGTAACAGGTGGAAAAAAATATATATATAGCAATTCACAATAACTTCATCCCCTGAAGAAACGTTATTGTGCTTTTATATATATATCTATATATGCATTAAGAAATGCATTTAATTTTCAAATTAATAAATTTCCTTTTTGGGATAGTAATCTTAGCATTTCTCTCTTCAAGAATTTAGTGAAAAATTATATAATTAGAAATATTAATTTAGTAACAGACAATGATAATAGAATTAAGAACATAAAAAATTTCTATTGTTTTGCAATAGATTATGGAATGCCAAAAAGTTTTTTAAGAGTTTATATAGATAAGAAATATTTGGGCCATTTAGAATAAAACATTCATATTGGTATATAATGGAATATTTTTATTTCTTTGAGGGTAGGTTTATGTTTTTTTCATATTTTACTTGTAATGTGTAATTTTATTCAAATTTGGATATTGATTTCTTGGTTTCAGATTTTTTACATAGAAGGCGCCAGGATTTTTAATTTGAAATTTTCCTTTTTAATAGACATTGTTACCAATTTTCAAATATAATATCTAGATAAATAATTGTATTACATTTTTTAACTGTTTTGAGATTTTTAATATATGTATCTTACTAATTATTTAATGTCAAAAATTTATTATAATATTTGGTCAATTATGCTGTTTCATAGTTGGAAATCTAGTTTTGGCAATCTGTGATGTCAAGCTAAGTGGCGGTATTTATTAAAAATGTTGAATTCTGGTAAGGATAAGTAGAGACACTGAATATTTAATGTTTAATGAATAGTATGGATATTTTATTGAATGATATATTTATGGTTTTTAGTGCAATATATTGATGTATTACATATTTTTATCTTGAATTTTAGTCCTTTCTATATAGTTATGTTTTATTGTTAGGGTTAGTTTATGATTTTTCTTTCTAAATTCTTTCATTTTACGGTAAATTACCCTGTTTGTTTTTTCAACAACTTTAGTAACAGGGATGGTTTGTACAGCAAAATTAATTTAACCTGGCTAAAGCGTGTCCACAGTCAAGCTGCTATATTAATTGTTGAAAACTCCATATACTTGGATTGCCTTTTTCAATACTATTAATAACAACAGAGTTTTTTTACATGTTGACATATAAATGTTTAAACTTAATTTTAGGTTCATGGTATCTATAGTATTATCAATTCTTTAGATTTGTTTTAAATTTGGTTGTATTGTTCAAATAATGACTTCTTAGTAAAGGATTTGCTTCTTGATATGTCTTGTTTACTTTGTTTCTGTATGATCATATAAATATATATATACATGTCATACGAGTCTTCCGGAGGGGGAAAATTGTAATGACTTAGAAATTTCCCCATCTTTAAAATAAATCCCTTTTAACGATAGTTATTTTTTAATTATGAACGAATTATTTCTACTTCAATCCTGTGATAAAAACACTTCTACTGTAACTAGACTCGCAAGCGTCCCAATATTTCGCGAGCCTCAACTTACCTTACGGTACTTTTCCCTTTTTACTTTCTCGTATACGAAGTACAAAGAGAAAGTATTGTAATCGTCAAAAAATTCGAACTCGAGATTTTGACGAATCTCCACGTTTTAGACCTCCTGGAGTCAGAAAAACACAATTTTGGAATTATGTCTGTCTGTGTGTCTGTGAACACGATAACTCGAAAACAACGAGAGCTACGGGGATGAAATTTGGTATGTGGTCTTTAAACATAATTTGTAGGTTTCTATCAAATATTGGACAAAATCCGTCAACGGGAAGTCTGTCTGTCTGTATGTTCGAGGTCATGCAAACGCTATAACTCAAAAACTTGAAAAGCCAGATGGATAAAATTTTATACACAGTTTTATCGTCATGAATGTAGGTCCGTATAAAATTTTGGGCCAAATCCGTCAAAGGGTTGGCTGTCTGTCGGTCCGTATAATTTACTTTTGAAGAGAATCCGTTATCTCCACGCTCATGCGTACTGGTTACTGCTGTTCCCGTAATACGGCCTGTCTTGGCTCGCTGCCAAATTATTCTCGAATAAAAGTGAATTAATTATGGAGTGTTTTCTTTTGATTTTTCTTTCACGCCGAAACATTTCTCAATAAGAGTTGCATATTTGATTTGCGGTTAGTTTTATTTTGTATATTTCGTAATGCATTTTTTTCTGAGTGGATTTTGCATTATTTTTACTCTGACAGAACGAAAGTAGTTGTTAAAAGTAAAGTTATAAAGTAACAAACCAAAAGTAGTGTCAATTGATTCATCAGTTTTGTTCTTGATGCTTTTTAAAATTTCTTAAGCACTCTGGCAATGTGCATGATATTTTCAACTACAACTATCGGTGGTAAATTTGTAACAATCAGATCGGAGATATTGCTGGCAAGCTAAAAAGCTTCTTAGATGTGTGCAAATCTTTTAGTAACTTACATCATATAATTAAAATTTGATGTGTGGTCTTCTAATTTATCCACGTGGTGGAAGGGGAAACAGCACCTTTTTGAGAAAGTATACGAGAAAGTTTAGGGGAGGCCACTCCCGCTGGTTGGTATTATAAAAACTCGCCGCGTCTGCGTAATTTCCTCTTTTGTAATCATGTAACGCACTGAGCAGGTCACGCTGTTTTAGGCGTAATTCCTACGCCTGGCCATGGCTTTAATTTTCCCATAATCTTTTGAAAGTTTAATCTATTATTGAGTACTCTATAACTAATTTAATTTTGCCTATTTTCGAAATGTAATAAAATGTTTTGGACCTTAACGACTGTAATCTTCTTCGACTGCCTCTACACTTCATATTTTCACTTTTATTAATTAATATTTGCATTCGTATATATTAGTTCATAAAGCATACAATCAGTAACTATAATTTTTTTGTAGTCAGGATTCGTATACCGTGTTCGCAAGTCATCATTGGAGATATCAGACCAAAAGGGATAGTTATTTTCTTCAAATAATAATTTAAATAAATTATCTTTATTTCAAGATACTCTTGTGGAGTATATTCACTTTTCTAAAGCTCAGTTGTTCAGAAAGGTGTAAACTCAAATCTTTTACTTAATAGAAATCACTCTCTACAGAAATATTAAAAACTGACCAAGATTTGTCAAATAGTTGAACCGAAAAAGACGAAACTTTTGAATATATATCTTCGGTCTAAAAGAAA
>BGPR01025371.1:0-22385 GCA_013235015.1 Araneus ventricosus
TCGGTGGTCAAGGACTTGGACATGGTTTGGGATATGCTGGCCATGGAGTCGGTGGTCATGGACTTGGTTACGGTCTTGGAGGACATGGATACGGTCTTGGAGGACATGGATATGCTCTAGGAGGACATGGATACGGTCTTGGAGGACATGGATTAGCTTTAGGTCATGGATATGGTTTGGCCCACGGATATGGATTGGGACACCATTAAATACTCATTTATAGGTAAGGAAATAGAATGAATTTAGTAAGAAGTAATATTTCTCCAGCATTCTATATCTTTCCATATATTCAGTCATTTTATAAGTGTTGAAGAGCGAAGTAACTGTTAAAAAATTAGTATAAACATTTACTGTAACATTTTCTAAGTTGACTTAGTCAACCGTTCATGTCCATCGGCTTTTTCTGAATGATTAATGCAGAATTTAAAGAAAATTGCATAATATTTGAATTATGAAAACAATTTAAATTAATTGATTTTTTGTCGATAAAAATCCACGAGGAAGAACTACGAAATTAAAATTAAGGTTTTTTTCTTCACTTCCATGTAAGAAAAAAAATTGAAAACTTTTTCATCGCAAACAAAATTAATTTATAAATTGATGCATAAAATCAATTCAGTCATTCATAATATATTTATATTTATTTCAGTAAACTAGCATGTTGAAAAATGATAACTTATCATGAATAGTTTTAATACAATAATGTATATGTAACGATATTTTTTTATTTTTCAGGAGTGAAAAAGCAACCTATGTGTCAAAACTACACCAGGGGTGACACTTGATCTTGTAAATTTATTTGATGTACAGTCGATTTTTCATTCAAAGAACTTTCAATAAAAGAATTATTTATTCGCAAACGACTTTTTTTCCCATTCTTTTCTTCAGTTCTATACTCAATATATTTTGGTCAAATATATGCATGTTATGTTACAACAATTTTATGGTTGGCCAGTGAAGAATAATATTTAAAAAAAACATTATTAAATACTGTAAATTACATTGCTTAACTTTCCAACCAGTCAGGAATATTTTTTAGTTGCTTAATGTTAAAGTTTTCTTTGAATCGATTCAAAGGATTTGAAAACCTTGTAGGTCCTTGAATAAAATCCTTGAGTTAGGTCCTTAAAATTATGCTGTAACCATGTTGCTTTTATTATAAAATACTGTTATACCATTCACTCTTAAGTATTATCGTTATTACTTATTGTAATAGAAATTAAATTGGATCCTTTCAGTTCAGCTGTTTTCTTTCGTTCTGAATGCTATAAAAGAAAATGAAAAAACTTACGTTTGGCATGTCTTCTATTCAAATTATTGTGAACTAATGTCAATACATAATTAAACACTAAGCAAATTTGAGATTTTTGAAAATCCTTTAATCCAAACCTAGAAAACTAAAAGCCATCAGTTGATTATCAGTATTCTTGTAATTCTTGATACTTTAGAAATATATCTTATCACTTTTCATTCTTGGAAATTTCCCAAGAGGTTCTCCAAGAATTGTTTTATTAATTTCACCCATATAAATTACAAGAAAACACCACGAAGAACAACAAACGTCATTCGGAAATACAGAACTTTAAATTCACCGTATAAAAGTTATTGAGTGCTAAGAAAACAAGTAGATTCCACATTTTTAAGAAGTGTTTCATCAGTTGAAACTGAGCCGCGAAGTAATTGTAATGCGTATCTCGTCAAACAAACTGTGTACGCTGGTTATACATATATAAATATACACTGCTGGACAATTGCTAAGGACGGATGATACAATCAGCCACAACAAACACAAAATGAAAGGAAGCAAAATGTGGGAAATTAGAATAAGTGCGGGATACAGTAAGAAGAGGTGTGAGTATGCAAATTTTCCTTTCCACACCTGTTCGTCACGTCATAGCGCTGATAAGAGATTTAAAGGATTTGGTGCGTGTTTAGAGTTGTGTTCCAAGTGAAAATTTTATGGGAAAGGTTTAACTGACGAACTTGAAATTTTCGGTATATCTTCTAGATATCACTTATATGGTTTTACGAGTGGCCTTATTCTTGGAAAGATAAAAAAAAGGCGAAAGAACAAATGTTGCCAGGGGGTAAGGCATCGCCCATAGCTTTGTTTCACGGTTAAGCACTTTTTTAAAGGTATCTGTCCTTGTTAATGTACATTTTCTCATTTCCTCGTACACAGCATCGAATGGATAATTTTCTTTTCCTTTCAGATGTTGGCAACAATATTTTATCTTGTTGGGCCTCCACTCCCTCTTAATGTTATGCTACATTGCAATTTGTGATCTGTCCTCAGTAGTTGTAGAGCAGTGTATGTGTGAAATATTTAGTGCAAGAAACATTATTCTTGGAACACCACTCAGAATGCAGGTGGATCATCCAAAGGCAATTTTATCATTCTGATAGGCGGTATCCAGTCGGGCCATTCACGAGCATTCATGGCTCGCCGTCTTTCTTCCGACATTTTGCGAGGCTGGTTCGGCCATGAAGGGATGGCTGGCATCTTTGGCATCGGTATTTTGCTGAAATCCACTTTCGGCATTTTTCGCAAATCCATCTTGGGCATTTTGTGTTGGATCGTGGAAGTCGTCGATTTCCATCCGAAATCGTTATTTTTAGGCTTTTCTTTGTAGTAAGGATGGAAAAACTGGTAACTGCTCTCTATGCTGTTCCCATCCAACTCGTATGCCCACCACGGATCATGCTTAATGACCATCTCATAAGCATATCCAAAGGCTGGTATCAGTCCTAATAGCAGCACGACTACCACCTGTAAAGAAATGAATTAACATTTATTAACTAATAAGTTAATATTATTTTATATCACATCATATAAGGACTTTAAAATGCTTGGTAGGTTTTTAATCCCTTAACAGTGTAGTTTTCTGTACCGTCTAATTAGATAACCCCTCTTCCGTTTTGGGAATGTGTTATCGTATTGATTCAACTAAGAACCCATAGGACACTAGAAACGTTAATGGATTGCCGGTCATTTTTGTATCGAATGATAACGTCTATGAATGACTTAATTTTAGATTATAAGTGTAAAAATGCCATAATTACGAAAAATAATGTACGAACTGATCATCGGGTACGGAACCGGGCATCACTGTTAAGGGGTTGAAATTATGCTGTAACTATTTTTGTTATTTTTGAAAATTTAATTATTGATTAGTATGAGGCATCTGTAAACTTTTGACTGATAATGGAGCTAATTCATGTCGAGTCTCAGACACAAGTAAAACGTTATTGCTTTCTCTTTTACTATGTAGCTGCAAGTCATTTTACCCTCTTTTGTGACGTGACGTCTTTTTTATTACTGCAAAATGAGCAATAGATTCCAAAATTCCTAGCCTGGTGCATTTGATATATATCATGTAAACGTGAATTGACTCCATTTACTTGATACGATGCTTTAAAAGAAGTGTGATATGATATTTTTTGTAAGGAAAGCTTTCATTAACCACATGTTGAATATTCTGGATATTTTATTGCCTCTAAAAATGTCACGGAACATTGCCACAAGCTGAGAAATGGATTCCAAATATAAATTAGCTTCAAGCATTTAACATAATTATGTGAGAACAAATTGACTTCATTTATGATATTTGATACGATGTGCGGGACCTTTTGTTATGATAGTTTTCCTTTTCCTTGAATACTTAAGATTTTTTTTTGCCTAAAAAACCTCTGATCAGAAGATACTTGCGCATATTCATAGTCTGCTTTTCAGACTGATTTTCTCAATCATAGACCCTATTATTTTGCTCCAAGCTCGATCAAAAAACTGGGAAAATACAAAATTAAGATTTGAAAATATACCAATTTGTTGAGAATTAAACATAAACAGGCAGCACTCAAAAATCTGTATTCCGAGGAATCTATAATTTTACGATAAATATATATTTAACAGCATTCACATGTAAAAGGGGCACAGTTTTTCAAAATAGACGAGAACAATCATAGTAATAATCCGTAATGGCCATCAAAAATACAAATGAGACATTTCAAGTCTGTTTTTCATAAATTATAAGAAACACAGAGACAAATATGCATAAATAATTTTTTGTCAAATACTTCTTAGTTATTCGGAAATATTCTTATCTGAGAATCTGATGCATCCATTTTCAGTATTGATAGTTGTAATAGAAGTTATTTAACAAGAGCTTCACAATCTAACACACGTGTACATTGCTGGCTTTGATTAAGGGTACAGGTATTATTACTAATACAGGCTACAGTCGGTACTACTGACGCAGGCATTATTATTAATAACAACAAAATACTTTGTAAAGTTCCCAGCTTCTGTTATAATTTCCTGGTCATCTTACAGATTGTGTATACTTGCAAATGATAACAGTTTTATTCTTCTGATATAAAAGTCCCACCACCCCTATCCATACTATAAATAAATAGAAATTGATGTTTCTCAGACTTATTGTTTACTTCAATAAGTCTTTCAGCTAGATTTATTATGTTTTATAATAATACTGTTAAAGTGACTGAATTTTTTTCATTTATGCCTAAATATAAAATTGCCATCTTTACTTCTTTCGTACTTTTCGGTAAAGAAATAGTGGAACGGTAATTAGAACGTGCGTGAAGGAAAAATAATTCCTCACTGGGAACTCCGGCTCACAACGCATCGAAATCTAAGAGTGACCGAATCAGAAGTGAATGACGTAATACGTGTTTCCACATTTTATATGAAAGATTTAGATGAAAATAAGATTTTTTTATAAATAGAGTTTCATGGCAAGAATATCGAAAACTGATATTTAAACGAATTCTGAACAAATATATCAATTATTACTTTTAAATGCATTAATATTACATTTGGGGCTATTTAACTGATCAGGATTATTTATCCCGGTAGGTTTTTCTGCACAGTAGACTTTTCACTGACTATAATATCGGACTTTATTATGTATCAAAAATTTTCTTTAAACCTGAAAAAGACTTTTCATCAATTTGCATGTGTGAAAGTGACACGACGCATAACGCAAAATTGTATTTGGGAGCATGAAATAAAGAATCATTACAAAAGACTGTTATTTTCAGTGTTAGAAATATCAAAAGAAATTATACCAAATTATTGAGTGAAAATGCAATAAAATTAATCGTGAATTACATATATAAATTAAACAAATGGCACTGTAACGCATAGCTAGAAAAGGGACAATTAGGCTGTTCCAAGGTCAAAAATACTTTGAACCAATGATTTATAGGTTGTGTTCCTTTATAATTATCGCATGAATTTTGAAAAATTTTACAGCATGAATTTATAACTGATTCTTTCCAAAATGAGCAAAGACTTTGCAATTCCTTTCTTTCATCTACGAGTTTTCCATACAAATAATTCTATGCATTCTAAATTGCAAAATTAAATATGCATAATTAAGGATATTCAAAAGCATAATTAAATATTAAACAAATTAAAGGTAATTAACCAGTCTATATTTAATATTTTCAAAAGAAAAATAAGTGAAATAACATTCTCTTGGGAAAGACGTATGAATATGAAACGTGAGAAATTCAGAATTTAATTAATATTTCATCTTCCTTAATGGCATATATATTATGCAGTCTAAAATGATTTTTAAACCATCTGAATGATTTATCTAAGTATTTGGGGGCAAGCCTTAATAATTTCTCTCAACGTCTTTCTATATATGGGCAGAGAAACTGTTGTTTATAAAATTGATTTTCTCCGCTCTGAATTGTTATATATTTCCGCATTTATCATAATCTTATTTAGTGACCTATTTAAAGGATATAACGGCCTACATTTTTTCTAAAGAAAATAAACCTTTCGGTTTAATACATATAGTTCATCAAAACTGGAACTAAGCGAAGGGGCAGCCTTTGACAATTCTCTTTGTTATTAATTGAAATAACTTTAAGTCTGATTTATATTTTCTTTTCAAGAAGGATTAAAATTCTTTCGAAAGAATGTTTTTCAACTAAATGTGTGAAGATTCAGCGTCTTTCAAAAATTATATAAAATGCATTCATGCTCTTCTAAATTAAAGTAAACAGATGGATTATTATCTTATTTTATTCATATCGAGTTTTCAAAGTTTCTATTCAATGTTGCATTTCTTACAACACCAGTCATAGAATAAAGAACAATGTGAAATAACTTTAAATTAGATTTAAAAGATAAATAATCTAAATAAATAAAAGTTAAACTCTTAAATAATTTGTACGCTATAGAAATACAAACTACTCAACATATTTTTTTTTAGATTTTGATGACAATAAGTAAACATGAAACTCATAAATAGTTTGTATACTATAGAAATTCATACTACTTGGAAAAATTCTCAATAAATTTTGCTAAAAAAACTATAAAGCATAAGGAAGTATTCGTGACAACTAATTAAATAGTTGATTTTTTATTAAATAACCTATTTTATATTTTTTGTTGCTTTCCTATTGAATAAAAATGTTATAGATGTCTTAAATCATTTTATTTATTTACCTACGACTTGTTATTCGCAATCCTTAATTTTTGTATAATTCTTTGAGAATTAAAAATAACTTATAGTAATTATTAGTTTTCGACGTTTTTTAAATGATTTTTGGTGCAGTTGATATCCTTATTTTAATTAAAAATAAAGTTGCAGATGATATTTTGCATTAAAATATTATAAATATATATTTAAAAAAGGCATTTATTTTTGTGCACGTTGGCATTCCCAAGTTTAAAACACGTATGCATCAACAGCTAATTTGATTAATGATAACTGTAAACTTGGTTATGTTAAATATTTGTTATATTTAAATTTTTCAAATGTTGCTCAAAAAAAATTTAAGCAGAAGGAAGGTTTTTGCGATGGTTTCGTGTTTCGTGGTAAATAATTAAGTAGTTTTTTTATTTATAAAAGATAATAAAATATTTTCATCCCCTGTAATGTCAGGTATATCAACTTGTACTATATAAAAGTAGAAATCTAACGTGACTTTATCCAAATCTAAACAGCGTTTGAATTGTTACACTATTTGCATTTCAGCAAAAGTATATCTAGAGTTTAAGAACTTTTGAGTTCAAGGAATCCGTTAAAATTCCAGCACTTCGAAAGAATTTAATATGATAAGAATCTGCGCTTGTCCAGATAAAATGTTAATATCACTGCAATAATGATCAAAAGAATTCAATTCATAAATGAGTGAATAAATGTGAAAGCTGTCGATAATTAACATCGGAGATTCTAAGCAAAAAAAAAGAAAGAAAGAAAAAAAACGGAAACAACAGAATTCTAAAAAAATGATGAAGCATGCCAACAAGTATTTATTTTCAGGAAGTCAAAATTTTTAACTCTAGTTTTGTACAAGAGATGGCTCTGACACCTCTCGACCTTAGCGAGAGTCGAATCAGTAGGATTTTTTTCGCACATGTGCGACGGCGCATGACAAAGCATAAGAAGAAGGGGGGGAGGGGAAGAAGTCATACACAAAAAGGCAGCTGCTGATACTTAACAAAAGATGTGCACAGGATTAACACAAGTGGCTTTAAGTTTAGAAGCAAGTAAAAGAGTCAATTCTATAAAAATAATGCATCCAAGCTCTTTGCAAATGGATTTTTTAACTATCCCTTTTGCAATCTAAGCAATAAAACCGTCTCGTGAGACAAAAGTGTTTCTTCAAGGTCATAAATCCAATCATAAACGAGAAGCTCAAGGTTAGTCACAGCAAGTTTATGAACTAATCGAAGGACAAACAAATTAGAATACACCTGGAGTTAAAATGAGAGGACTTGATTAGCAAAATCTGCTTTGTTTACATTTAAAATGTTTAAAGGAGAACAAAAGATGTTTTCTTGGGAAACAGTTCAGCATCTTATTTGTAATTTAATTAAAGAGGCACAATTTGTTACGTTCGTATCTTTATTTAAAAAGTATTCAGAAAAATAAAATTGAACAAATCCGCGCAAGTGTCCGGAGCTTCAAAATATCCGGTTTGAAACCAGTGAATGCCGTAAGAAATTTGGTTGTAATAGGTAAAATCTGACGTAATCGAAAAAGCTGATGTCTTCAAGTTTTGTCCTGTCCAGACACGAAAAAATAAAAGTGATAAAATTTCCCGGAATAAAATTATCTAATTGGAAAAGTATCTTTCGGAAAAAAAACGAAGATGAGAAAGAAGACTGATTTATTGGCAAAAAACTTCTTTTCTTCGAAACAATGTGGTTTTTAAATATTAGAGATGTCCATTGATGTACAATCAAGATATTGTCTTAAATTATGCTCTTTTTAAGTTGCATTTACAGCTTAGCACGAAAAGATATACAGTTTAAGCTATTACGATTTGCGTCCGAAATATTTATAATTTTTTGCGAAGTTATATCTAATTTTTAAAAAATGCAGGTTTAATTTATTATTAACAATTTGTCTGTTAATTTATTTGCTTAAAAATCAACTGTTCTTGCTTTCTGATAAGAATATTGTTTGTATAAAATGTTTGGCTGAATTCTGAAGTGAGATAGAATTAAATCAGTGAGGGCAATTGAATTCTTTTTGAAATGAAATTCTGAAGAAAAAATATTAATGGAGCTTCCTTTCACGGAAAATATAACAATGATGGGAGTCTAGGAATTAGGACATTCAAGACTCATTCATAATTATTTTCATAAATAAAATTATTCTGGAAAGTTGCCGTAAAACTTCTATGTATATGAAGCTATTGTTTGACGAGTTATAAACTCGATTTGGGTTAAACATTAAACTCATCTTCAAGACCTTGAAAATTCTAGTGAGTAATAAGCTGAAAGAATTTCCTTTAAAATAGGACACTAATAGGAAAAGCTTTTCATATAACACCTGTTGTTCAAAGAAAATGAAAAAAAAAATAGATTTCACAAGGCCCCTATCGTTTATTTTTCAAAAAAAAAAAAAAATGCTTTTGAAAATGGAAAATAATACACCCTTGAACAAAACTGTCGAAATAGCTTCAGCTGAATCAATTTTTTTTTATTTAAATTGACTGTCCCTATTTCTTTATTATTTTATCCATGTTTTTTAATTCACTGTCTTATAATATTTAATTTAATTCAATGCTTTAGTAGGTTTTGACGAAATCATTTTCCACCACCATTTTTAATTAAAATCTTATATTTTGTTATTTCAGAAATTCATAAGGATTAAAATTACTGTTCTATTTAAAAATAATTCCATATATTTTCAAAGATAAAATTCCATATGCATTTTTTTAAAAATTAATATAATTGAATATATTGAGATTTTCTCACTTATTTAAATCTTCACTACGAATATTTAGAAAAGTAAAAGAAAGTTGGTAACTAATTATTACTCTTAAAAAAGCTAAATTATTTGAAGTAAGTCCAAAAGTGTTTTTTTTAAATATTAAAAATATATTTTATATTTTTAGTATTGTTAGTATTTTAGCCTCTCTTAGTAGCATTTTTTAAAATTCTTCAAAGTTGTCTAACTTTATGAACATTCAAAGTTCGTCTTATAAGTTTGTCCTTGCTTACCTTTGTTAACAGTTATTTTATTAACCATTTTGTTAACTGAATTTTTTGAACGATAAAAAGTTTTAACAAACCTTAAATCGACTTAAAAGACAAATACAGTGCACTCCCGATTATCCGGATTAATCACCGGGAGGGATCGCACGGACAATTGAAAAACACGGATAATCCGAAAACTCCTTTTTATTAAAGAAAAAATCAACATCAGTACAAAAATATAAAAATTACTTCCATTTGCATACTGTATAACATCAAACTAGGAATTTTCCTTTTAACATTTAACGCTTTAAAAAAATCTGTTATGCGTCTTTGCTTCTGCTGTTTGTTCATCTCTTGTCGTATATCAACACATCTTTTACGAACCGCAGTAATGTCACCATAATCAAATCCCCTTCGTCCCATATAATCTAAGAAAGTTTCCAAAGATTGTAGAGCAGCAGAATGAGAAATTGTATTTCCCTCATTTAGTACATCTTCTGCATCAGTACTAGCTGATTCTCCCTTATCAAGTTTTTGAAGGATTTCTAATTTTTGTTTAACATTTAAAACGTTTCGTTTTAGTTTCACACCACTCCTTTTTACCAGCAAAAAATTTCACGTTACTAACTGACGATAAACAAGACGCAAAATCTAAAGGAACACGAGCGAAAGTGAGAGAAGACGAAGAAGCTAAAGAATGACGTGTCAGGAAGAAGCGTGTTCGTACGAGAATGAGGTAGTAGGATTTGGATGATTCATTTCTTGGAAAAGTAGGGGTTGAACCGGTAGAGATTGCAAGTGGAGGAAGAAAAAAATCTATTCTTTAGCCTCTGCCGTCATGGCTCACTAGTTTCACGGAATGAATCTCTCGATCGAACATCAACATCGATTTTACATTAATGATAAGCATGAAAATGTTTATCTTTCAATTCTTTTTGTGAGTCCAGAATGAGCACGGATAATACAGAGTATACTGTATAAGTATCTAACCGTCTTTTGCTTCTGCAAATAAGAACAACTAAACAGTAAGAGAAAATACAACAGTTATGGAAACCGTAATTGGTCTTAAATTTTCTCTAATAGCTGAATGTTGTAGAATCAGACGAGCGTTTTTCCATAAGAAACAAAAACAAAATTTGTTTATTTTTAAAAATGTAAATGAGTTTTTATTTAAAATCTTCAGTGCGATTCAAAAAATCTTAACTAAATCAACTAGCAAAAAAATTAATTAATAATTTTTTTATATCGAATCTCTTTATCTTTTACACATCATCACCGAAAGATAGTTTTCAAGATAATCGAATCAAACAAAACTGAAAATAATCGAACGTAATCCAAATTGATTAATATTCACGTGAAAATCGAGTGAATCCATTCATTACTTTAGAATAAAACTTTAGGAAGAGCATCTCTTTCAAATAGGTCATTGAAATGGAAACTAATAAGTTCAAGGAGATCACAAAAGTAGACCGTTCTTCTTGCATTTCCATTTAAACTGGACATTTTTGACATACGTAATTGATTTACGTTTGCATAATCTAATTTTCAGCAACTTTTTAAAGGCGTTTTTTATTTCTCTGAAGGAATAGCTGTGTGGGTACTATGAGGTTTCTTTTCTTAATGCTTCATCCATAAATTGGGATTAATTTTACAACTACAAATAAAATAGTCGAAATGACTTATTCAGAATATTTGTTTTTCCTTTTGTGAATTTCAAAGTTGTCAGGATATCTGAATAAATCTGTTCTAATTTATGTTTTCGTATTGTTGCCTGCAATTATTTTAAAAATCAGTATGAAATCTAATCGTTCTATTTTTGATGTTTCAAAGCGATGCGATTAACTTTGCGGTTTATGTTTTATGTATTACAATTGCACTGAACTATATTTGTCAAATAGAGGTTTAGAGTTCAACGCAATTTAGAGTTCGCGAATCTCAAAAATTATAATGCAATTACGAGATGAAGCGATTTTATAAAGAAGAATATTTTTATATATATTTTTGAACACATTTAATTTATAATAATTTACAAGATTTTTTTTTTTTAAATATCGTCTGTATGTTAAATAAATTCAACAAAAACAGTCTTATAATTAAATTTATTTTCGAAACACACTTTCATTAGTGTTATGAAAAGGAGATTTTTTATTTCAATTATATATATATACTTTCTAAATTCAATTTCAATTTATTATAATTCATTATTATAAACATTATAGAATCTTAAAAACTGTTTTTTCTAAAATGATCTACTAGGTGGCAACACTCGTATGAATAAAAATTTAATTAAGCTCATCTTTTAACTGATAATTAAGTTCAGAAAATATTTACATATTATATTGTCATCGGCAGTACACACGTGTACAATATTTGTTCATTTGCTAATATTCAATTATTTTTATTTAAAATTTATTTAACTTTGTAATTTATACAATGTGGAAACAAAGTGAAAAATTATCGTCTTTCTGGAAATATATCTGTTAAATGATGAATGAAAGAAATTCAGAATTTCGTTCTATCTCTTAATTGGTACATGTTTAGTAAGTTCTAGACATTATTCCCAGTTGAATGATCTACTTAATTAATTTTTTTTCTAACTTACGCATAGACTGACATGGAACGTCATACCTGGATTATGAAAGTTCAGTGGTGATGAGCCTTGAAAAGTGGCAATTAACTACCTTAACTGCAATTGGAAAGTGGAAAACTCAAAACTTTTGAGTTTCGAAAGTTTACCAACGCAATGCGTGGATATAGACATCAGCTTATATTCACAGGGCAATTTTGGGTATCGCGAAAATTTAGAGCTCGTTAATTAGTGCTTAAATGAAGAATTATTTTGACTAATTAATTGACTGTTTAATTAAATTTACTGCAGATGAGTTGAGACAATAATCGTACAATTATTGATTGCGCTCAGAGAAAGGATTCATTACATACGTGGTGAGTCAGAATTTCTCAGCCAAACATTAAGAGTAGGTCAGACATAAGCAACAGAGTCATTTTAGACTGTACTGGCCATTGCAACGTACGATCGTCAGAGAGGTCGCTGTGACAGTGAAGACAGGATTTGTTTTTCCAGTTTAGTTTTTTTCATGAAAGAAATTACATTTCCAATGGGCTGTGAACATAACCTACACCTGTGGGTGGCTGAAAACCCACGAGTAACAAGCCAACATGGTGCACAATAACAGTCCAACATCAATGCTTGGGCTGACTTTGTGGGAAATTGTTTGGTCTGTCCATACCTGCTGCCAATACTGCCCGACTGGATAACAAATCGGATTTTCTCTGAGGAATTAGCGTTCACAGAGTTACATACCGGTAGACATTCACATGCTGTCATGTTCTTTGGGTTTTTGTCACATAACGTCTTATAGCAATCATATCTTGCGTTTACGATCTGTGGTCCTGACTCCTCTGTGTATGCCTGACTTACCTTTAAGTATGTTTAAGCCCCTTTGGCTTACCTGGTATGTGCATACAATTCTTATGAGAGAGGAGAGGAATTCGATTTTAGTAATATGTGATGTTAATTGCAACATAATAAATGTATATGTTACCTTTAAAGTATGAAATCTGTTATTTAATAAACAAGTTATTTTACAAAGTCGCAATTTCGTGAAGCCAGCGTAATTACAAGTGAAATACCCCTCCCTGCCTTCGAGTCCGGGAACAACTGAATGACAGCCGCTGCAATAGCTCGTAGTCCTAGTAGCCAATCACCTGGCCACGGCCCGACCCTCCAGAAGGAGTTACGTACTATCACCGGAGAGAGGCAACACACCTCTAACCGTTATTGCACCCTCCAGGGAAGCGAGACCCCGCTTATTTATACGGAAGCTTCTCATCCGTGAACTCGCGGTGCCCCCGGTGGGATGTGAAGCCAGCGTAAGAAAAACGTGTTCTAAAGTTCAACTAATTATATCATAGAATAACAACATACAGCCCGTTAAAGCGTAAAATAACAAGTTAGTTTCTCAAGCTAAGTTAATTTGGTTCCATCATTACTTTAGGTTCAATTTTAAGTTTCTTATAATGAAGTTCAAAATATTTAAAATAATTAAGTTGACTTTAACCATTAAATCTATAAGGGGCGTGAGCAAAAAAAGACGTAAAGAAAGGTTTGAATTTTTGCCCACAAAGGAATCATATAACTTTTTTAACGAGTAAGCTTTTTTTTTATTTACCTGTAAGAAGAATTGCGTTTTCATTACATATCACTAGTTAATTTATATAATAGTAGTTAGTTATTTAGTATAATTATGTAATGTGTAGGATTGTTAATTTATAACACATGCTTTAACCGACTTTATTGAAGTTCATGAAATAGCTAGGTATTTAATGAAATATCTGGGTTCAGTTTAGTATAGTTTTATATTAACGTCCCGTTTTGAAGCAATACGAGGGCTTTTTAGGGACGGACCTCGTGATTTTGAACCGCGGTCAGATAACGAGGACGACACATGAGCTGGCACCCCTCTCTCCAAACTTCCGCGACACACCAACGGGAGGACGTTTGCCCACTACGTATGATTCAACGTGCAACAGGCCCCATACACGGTGGATCTTCAGTGGAATCGGGTTTCGAGCCTGGAACCCTCCAGCCCCAAAGCCGAGACCTTACCACTAGGCCACCGCGGCCTCAAAATATCTGGGATATATGCCTTGATGGTAGCATAATATATTTTTTGTCGAAAATGCATATCGTTTAATGATATGACACACACCTGCGTTAATCCATTCTAATGAATACTTTCATGCGTTTACTATAATTCATCCGAGGTTGAATAAAAAGAGGGATAGGTTCTGTTTTCATTTCCTTAATACCATCATTGCCTTCTAAATTGTTATTCATTTTTAGACGAAGGTTATTTACGGTCACATGGAGATTTAGACTTAAAGTAAATAACGCAGAAAAGGAATCACCTCAATGTAATTTAATGTTGTGAAAAACAAAATGTGCTACGGTTACTGACTCTCAACCGCACGTTTTTGCACTTTAAACTCGTCCACAATAAATTGAATAATGTTACCCAGTTAAATAGCCAATTCGTGCGGAGTTTATTAAGTCTTTCTTTACAGGATGAAAAAGAATCGCTGAAACCTGCTTTCATTCAAAATATCATTAACGCGTGCAATGTTAAGTTGCATGAAGCAGTGGTAATTCGTAGACAGTCACTAGAATTAGGTAATCTGAGTTTTAATTTGTTTTTATTAAGAAAACAGTAATAAATCGGTACTTCATTTTAACTATAAGCATTAATTTATTTATCATATTTCTAATTACAATTGTGCATTACAACTATTTAAATCAATCCAACAAATAATCAAAAATGTGCGAACTTCAAATGCAGGGCAAAAATATATGAGACGAATTTTGCCCTTTTCCTGATCAAAAATTATTAAAGCTTCACATTATTTGATTTTAAACTATAGAAAACTTTTCTGAGATGGTTTTTAGAATTAGAAGTTTATCTAAAATAATAAACAAGTGCTTAAAATCGGTATTACTTATATCACATCATCTAGAAGAGATTTTGATGGGTTTCATATAAGAGAAGTTCGGAAATAATAATTTTTTTTTAAATTCTGTTGTGTAAGAAACAAGTAATTTGAATTTGAGTGGAACGACTAAGTTTAAATATATGTTTCGAAAAAGCGAAAAAGGGAGAACTAATAAATATCCGATGTCAGTCATTCTAAATAAACATTGTTCAATATTCGTTTCCGAACGAAACCACAGAACTTCTGCATCAGTTGCAGAAATGGAATTTATGTGAAACAGATTTACAAAACAATATTTCCAGAAGATTAACCGAGCATCGCAGCATATTTTTAAAACCTCTGAAAGAAAATCAACAAAGCAGTAAGAAGAGACAAAATAAGAGAACAGAAGTAGAAAGGTTTTATTGTTGCAGAAACTCTATTTTTGAATATATTAAAACAGTTGTCAACATTTTGTTTCCATTCTCAGCTTTCTTTTGCGTAATTTATTATTTCATATCATACTGAACTCTACATAACTCAATAATCTTTAAATACAGCTAGCCATCCATTTCAGAGGCCTTCTAGTTGGGTTTTACAAACACGTTTTAGTAATTAATCCGTTAGTATCTTACAAGAGAGTTCTTGAATTAAAAAGCAATCGCAATTTTTATTTAACAATTTTTCTAACCTTAAGTATTTGAATAAACATTAGTAAAGATGTTTAATTTTTTTATTGACTCATACTACTAAACAAGATATCAATTAAAACTTCTCAGGTTGTTCTTTAAAATATGCATGAAACATCATTTACAGATAAATCATGTTTCGAGTTTTTAAATGACATACCTTTTTTTAATAACTTGCGCTAAAATAACATAAATCATATTTATTTTAATGACATCTAACTTCTTTATTTTAAGAAGAAGTAGTATAAAACTAAATAATCAAGATTTCATTCAAGCACATTTTTCACTTATTAGCCCTAATAACTAATTGACTGTCAGATTATTATTCATCATATCATCAATTTCAAATCAGCTATTAAAACTTCCGGTCAGTGTTTCTACAAAATTCAAACAAAAAATTTCTCAAAAACTAAACCATTTATTCTCTCCTCTCAAATGACCTGGTATTCAGTCGAAAGCATCTTCTAAAATTCTAGTTTGGAGATTGACAAGAGAAAGTGGTCTTTGACCTAATTTTTTGTTGGAAAAAAATTAACCTCGGGTATAATAGTGTATTTAAGTAATTGTTATTTCATTGAAAACTTGAGTGTTTCGTCATGTGCTTCTGAAAGAAAATTATAGGGGATGAAAAGAAGTAATTTAGCATACTTTTCAACAATCATGCAAACTGGATCACCACGTAACTTTTGCATGATAGTAGCTATTAGCGGAAATCTTTTACCAGTGTTGCTTTTGAGAACACATTAATTAAAATTAGTTGCATCTTGAACAAAAGATGATTAATGGTTGTTGGTGTCTTCGTAATTATCTGTTAAGAATTAATACATTTTGCAACAATTAAATCTTAATAAGTGCTTTTATAAGTATCATAAAAAAATCGTTTTCATGAATAATTTTTACTTCATGAAGCAAGAAGCATTTACACACCATTACACTGCACTTAAAAAAGTTCAAAATTAATGTAGTTGATTTTCATTATTTTTCATTTTGATAATATATTTGCTATATATTATTTATAATAGATAATATATTTGCTATATATTATATATGCTATATATTATTTGCTATATGCGGGAAAGATCTTTTTTCTTTGCCATATATGGCAGAGAAAAAATAATTCGCTTTTTGTCAAGCAGTACTTGTTTTCTTTAAAACAACCGATAGTCCAGCTTAAACATAATTATTTATCATCAAAAAGTTGAATGGTAATGTGGCGCTTGCAGCAACATGTTCAAACAAATCAATGTTTAAAATAATTCAGGTTCTATTAATGAATCAGGATATTCGTATTAGAATAGTTAGTTTAAAATAAGAAACTTAAGAATTGCAACTGAGTTTTAGAGTGAAAAGTTGATGTTCTATTTTCAACTACGTTTAAGAAACATTCAACTCTAAATGTGATATAGCAGATTATAGTGTTAAAATTTTTTAATAGTGACAAAATCGGAGAGAAACTGAAATACACATTTTCTATTATTTAAGAAAAATCAGCATTTTTAATTATTATAATGTGAGAATTAATCTAATAGTTAAAAATGGAGATAATCGAAATAGCAATGACGTCTTTACAGTTAAGATTGGTTGCCAAACTAGTAACTTACTAATTACACAATTAATTCAAGCAGAAATTCCAGTTTCAATTAATTCATTTCATTTCAATTCAGCTACTTTCTTCATGATTTAATAATTAGAAGTTTTCATACAAAATAATGCAAAAAGACGAAAATATAATATTTTAAAACTACCTTTGGAAATTTTAATTTCACCAAAATTTCGTGAAAGAGAAATCATTCCATTAGAACATTAATTAAAAAAATGAAACTAACGGGCAATTTATAAAAATTGGTCCAGCAGATACTCAAGAATATTTACATTAGGAAGCGTGATAAAATCAACTCAGAATCTTAATGCAGAACGTTAAAAATTAAAAGTTGCTATGCTGATACTTCATGCAAAATTCTGGTAAATAAGAAAAGGAATAATTGCGAAAGTAGCACATTGAATAACACCAAAAATTCCAAAATTAACTACAAGTACCAAAGCAATAATCTACTTACGTTCATTTTCGCAAGTTCTGTAAAGTCTCAGTTAAAGATGTCGTTACATTGATGTATGCGTGATGAATTAAATGCAACCTGTTGTCAAAGCTGCCGGTTTTTAATCGGATAAACACCGCTTATATTAGCTACGCATCAAAGCAAACCGCAGCGAAAATCACTTTCTTAAATCACTTCACTCTGCGACTTCTTAGACACTTTCTGCGAAGCAGAAGATCCTCCAAGAAGAAAAAACACAAACCGAAATCAGCGGAGAACCCGTTTTCCTTTTGAAAGAGTCAACAATTAATTGCCTGTAGTTGTAGAAGATGGTCAAGTCGCATCACCACGTGGTCAGAGCAAATAATGGGCTCATCTGGTTTTTCTCTATAGGAATAGGTGAATCCAGTTTCAAGAATGCTGGGCTCTTCTTGCTTTTTAAAGAATATCGCCTGGAGGCATCAGGCGTACCTTCATCATTAGAAAGGGAACAACAGAACGGTGAAGAGACAGGTTTTCTTTTTAAAGGACAAATAAGAAAAAGTTTATTAAAAAAATAGGATGTTAAGAAGGCGTCAGGGATTTCCTAATAAATAAATGAAAAAAAAATTGAGATTTTATCGCTTCCGATGGTTTTTCCGAACAAAGCCTGTAGATGAGGTTGAAGAGCGGTCCAGGAACAACACAAAGGTCAATGGTAATTTATGCTGAAATTACCTATGGAATAATAATCAGTCGATTTTTGATGACATGTTCTCAGAAGAATAAGTTTTGATGCATTGTTTTGTATGGTGTTAATGATAGTAGTGGAAAACAGTGTATGTCTTTCAATAACAAAGATTACGATTGTCATGTAAACTAAGTAATTATTATCATACAGGTAATGAAAAAGATAGAAAAATTATTATTAAGTAAATCGAAAAAAATGTTCTATTGATGGAATAACTTTTACTGGTGTATTGCAAAAGTAAAGCCTTGAGTTTTAACAACATGCATTGTTTTAATGTTATCAAAGCAAACATTCAATAGGATGAAGTTTCGAAACTATTCAAAATCATACGAAACTGATGAGCTGAAGTACACCATCATGAAAACATAAGCGAAACGATGATTATTTGTACCATTTATTCCTAAAATAATAGATTCACTTCAAACATTTTGGAGTTTAAGAAGCGATTTTTAAATTTATTTAATTTATGCTTTCAAAATTATATAACAATGGTCTGTATTCAATTCAGTCTTGATTTTTAAACTTTAATTTGACTTTTGTTTATTGCATTTCTGAAGAGACTCGATCTGCTGAAAATCCAAATTATAAATTATAAAATTTTAAAACAGTAGAAACAATACAAAAAATGCTATTCAAATTATAATTTTTAAAAGCATTTAATTGTAACTTTAGAGATAATTCGAAAATCAATATATATATATATATAAGAGAAAAAACATAATAGAAAAACAATAAAATAAAATAACAAACATTCATATCAAATTCGAAAGGATATGGAAAAACGAATTGAAAGTATATCCGAGTAAAGATAAAAATGCGAATAGTAACAGGTGGAAAAAAATATATATATAGCAATTCACAATAACTTCATCCCCTGAAGAAACGTTATTGTGCTTTTATATATATATCTATATATGCATTAAGAAATGCATTTAATTTTCAAATTAATAAATTTCCTTTTTGGGATAGTAATCTTAGCATTTCTCTCTTCAAGAATTTAGTGAAAAATTATATAATTAGAAATATTAATTTAGTAACAGACAATGATAATAGAATTAAGAACATAAAAAATTTCTATTGTTTTGCAATAGATTATGGAATGCCAAAAAGTTTTTTAAGAGTTTATATAGATAAGAAATATTTGGGCCATTTAGAATAAAACATTCATATTGGTATATAATGGAATATTTTTATTTCTTTGAGGGTAGGTTTATGTTTTTTTCATATTTTACTTGTAATGTGTAATTTTATTCAAATTTGGATATTGATTTCTTGGTTTCAGATTTTTTACATAGAAGGCGCCAGGATTTTTAATTTGAAATTTTCCTTTTTAATAGACATTGTTACCAATTTTCAAATATAATATCTAGATAAATAATTGTATTACATTTTTTAACTGTTTTGAGATTTTTAATATATGTATCTTACTAATTATTTAATGTCAAAAATTTATTATAATATTTGGTCAATTATGCTGTTTCATAGTTGGAAATCTAGTTTTGGCAATCTGTGATGTCAAGCTAAGTGGCGGTATTTATTAAAAATGTTGAATTCTGGTAAGGATAAGTAGAGACACTGAATATTTAATGTTTAATGAATAGTATGGATATTTTATTGAATGATATATTTATGGTTTTTAGTGCAATATATTGATGTATTACATATTTTTATCTTGAATTTTAGTCCTTTCTATATAGTTATGTTTTATTGTTAGGGTTAGTTTATGATTTTTCTTTCTAAATTCTTTCATTTTACGGTAAATTACCCTGTTTGTTTTTTCAACAACTTTAGTAACAGGGATGGTTTGTACAGCAAAATTAATTTAACCTGGCTAAAGCGTGTCCACAGTCAAGCTGCTATATTAATTGTTGAAAACTCCATATACTTGGATTGCCTTTTTCAATACTATTAATAACAACAGAGTTTTTTTACATGTTGACATATAAATGTTTAAACTTAATTTTAGGTTCATGGTATCTATAGTATTATCAATTCTTTAGATTTGTTTTAAATTTGGTTGTATTGTTCAAATAATGACTTCTTAGTAAAGGATTTGCTTCTTGATATGTCTTGTTTACTTTGTTTCTGTATGATCATATAAATATATATATACATGTCATACGAGTCTTCCGGAGGGGGAAAATTGTAATGACTTAGAAATTTCCCCATCTTTAAAATAAATCCCTTTTAACGATAGTTATTTTTTAATTATGAACGAATTATTTCTACTTCAATCCTGTGATAAAAACACTTCTACTGTAACTAGACTCGCAAGCGTCCCAATATTTCGCGAGCCTCAACTTACCTTACGGTACTTTTCCCTTTTTACTTTCTCGTATACGAAGTACAAAGAGAAAGTATTGTAATCGTCAAAAAATTCGAACTCGAGATTTTGACGAATCTCCACGTTTTAGACCTCCTGGAGTCAGAAAAACACAATTTTGGAATTATGTCTGTCTGTGTGTCTGTGAACACGATAACTCGAAAACAACGAGAGCTACGGGGATGAAATTTGGTATGTGGTCTTTAAACATAATTTGTAGGTTTCTATCAAATATTGGACAAAATCCGTCAACGGGAAGTCTGTCTGTCTGTATGTTCGAGGTCATGCAAACGCTATAACTCAAAAACTTGAAAAGCCAGATGGATAAAATTTTATACACAGTTTTATCGTCATGAATGTAGGTCCGTATAAAATTTTGGGCCAAATCCGTCAAAGGGTTGGCTGTCTGTCGGTCCGTATAATTTACTTTTGAAGAGAATCCGTTATCTCCACGCTCATGCGTACTGGTTACTGCTGTTCCCGTAATACGGCCTGTCTTGGCTCGCTGCCAAATTATTCTCGAATAAAAGTGAATTAATTATGGAGTGTTTTCTTTTGATTTTTCTTTCACGCCGAAACATTTCTCAATAAGAGTTGCATATTTGATTTGCGGTTAGTTTTATTTTGTATATTTCGTAATGCATTTTTTTCTGAGTGGATTTTGCATTATTTTTACTCTGACAGAACGAAAGTAGTTGTTAAAAGTAAAGTTATAAAGTAACAAACCAAAAGTAGTGTCAATTGATTCATCAGTTTTGTTCTTGATGCTTTTTAAAATTTCTTAAGCACTCTGGCAATGTGCATGATATTTTCAACTACAACTATCGGTGGTAAATTTGTAACAATCAGATCGGAGATATTGCTGGCAAGCTAAAAAGCTTCTTAGATGTGTGCAAATCTTTTAGTAACTTACATCATATAATTAAAATTTGATGTGTGGTCTTCTAATTTATCCACGTGGTGGAAGGGGAAACAGCACCTTTTTGAGAAAGTATACGAGAAAGTTTAGGGGAGGCCACTCCCGCTGGTTGGTATTATAAAAACTCGCCGCGTCTGCGTAATTTCCTCTTTTGTAATCATGTAACGCACTGAGCAGGTCACGCTGTTTTAGGCGTAATTCCTACGCCTGGCCATGGCTTTAATTTTCCCATAATCTTTTGAAAGTTTAATCTATTATTGAGTACTCTATAACTAATTTAATTTTGCCTATTTTCGAAATGTAATAAAATGTTTTGGACCTTAACGACTGTAATCTTCTTCGACTGCCTCTACACTTCATATTTTCACTTTTATTAATTAATATTTGCATTCGTATATATTAGTTCATAAAGCATACAATCAGTAACTATAATTTTTTTGTAGTCAGGATTCGTATACCGTGTTCGCAAGTCATCATTGGAGATATCAGACCAAAAGGGATAGTTATTTTCTTCAAATAATAATTTAAATAAATTATCTTTATTTCAAGATACTCTTGTGGAGTATATTCACTTTTCTAAAGCTCAGTTGTTCAGAAAGGTGTAAACTCAAATCTTTTACTTAATAGAAATCACTCTCTACAGAAATATTAAAAACTGACCAAGATTTGTCAAATAGTTGAACCGAAAAAGACGAAACTTTTGAATATATATCTTCGGTCTAAAAGAAA
>BGPR01025372.1:2941-18207 GCA_013235015.1 Araneus ventricosus
CACCCCTGGGAAGGATTCAAAATTGGGATTTTTTCTGCGAAGTGGGTTGCCAATGTCCAAAATTTGACCTCTCGTGACTCGAAAATCTGACGCTGAGAGTTGAGTAGATCATTTTCTAAGATAGAAGAATTTGCAATTAATAAGACGGCAGATGAGGGACAACTTGTTCCACACCTGAAAACAAGAATTTCATATTCGAAAGGGATAAGGGGCCTAAGGCAAGATGGCTTTGCAGGAGAACAAAGAATTATTTAGTTTACTGTGAAAAAGGCAAGTGATCCTAACTCCATCTATTGAGTGGCAAGAAAACTTCAAGCTAAGAGGTGAAAAATATAAAAAATTATGTGGGCAAACCTACAGTAACGAAAGTTTATTCAGAGTTACATATACCTCCCTTAATTGATTCTTCAATAATACAGTAAATTTTTGGGAAATCGTTGTAGTGTAGGTTTCTAATTAAATTATCTGTAGCTTGTAAATACGATGTCCTGTTATTGCATACTTTCTTAATTCTATTTCTTTTGAAATGTGTAAAATAGGTGCAAAAAGTACAAATGTTTACATTTTATTTTGCTTAAAACTTGTAACCTGTACATTCAAATTTACACATGAATACATAAAAATGTAAGGGAGGAGAATATAGTAGGTTGCGACTATGATTGTTTTTAAAAAAGAAGTCAATGTAATCCGCTTTAGGTAACTTATTAATGCAACCCGTTTTTGGTAACTTATTAACCTTCCAGCAAGCGCGTCTGCGCAAATTTTGCGACAAATGGGATTTTTCATGCTCTCACATTCGGAGTCAAAACTGTCTGAAGGTCACTGATATTCCTTCAGACCCCTCTATCCAGGATTAAATGGGTTTGTCCGAGTTTCAAGGTGATTTTATACTGTTTTATGTTTCTATCGTAAAAATTACGACGCGCGTCCGCTCGTGTAATTTGAAAAAACTTTTCACGTCTTAACGTTTCAGTTTGATCATTATATATCCAGTGCGCATTAAACCGATTTAATATTTCATTTTACATCGTCAAAAATATTTATACATATTAAGCCTGCCAATAATCCACCAAGCCGAAGAATTTTCTTGAAAAACCTCAATCTTATGAAAACATCTCACTACTCGAGCCCAAACAATCTGATAATCACCATATGACAAAAAAACTAAATTATACATCACAACTTGAAAAGTAAGTGAACAGCAACCAGCATTGAGAAAATGATCTTGTGGATTGTGTTTGAAAGAAATAAAACGATCACCAAAATCCATGAAATACAGTATGTGCAATATATAGTACACTTTTAAACGTCACTCTCTGCCAAAAGTTCAATGTTTCGAATGCAAGGACAATGATAAGAAACTAAGAAGAAAGTATTTGTTGTACAATCTTAGTTGATATTATACTTTTTTTATTTTATATTGCTTAATACCGTTTTTTAGAAAATAATAGTATTGAATGTCATTGCATTCTCTGACTTCAGTATAATTTTTGATTTTGCAAATAAAATAAAAATTAATTTTCAATCTTGATGACAGGATTGGATTTGCTTTTCTGATGTATCTCTTATTACTATAATGAAGTAATTAACAACTATAAGGTTAAAAATTAAGAAACTTATGTCGAAAAATTACGACACGCGCCCGCTCGTGTTAAAAATTTTAGTGCGCCCTCTGGAAGGTTAAAGCTTCTCGTAGGGTTCGGAAGTCTTGAAAGAAATTTTCGCAAACGTGTGGCAACACAATGATTTTTATACATTATTTAAAGAACTCTTCTACGATTTCCCGAATTAATAGAAGTTATGGTTACTTCTTTAGTTCTTATCTATCATTCTGGTTTCTTTATTGCTATTACTTCCACATACCTGTTTCTTGGTTCTTTATTATCCTTGTAAACTTGCTCCTTAAGAGCAAAAATTTAGTAAGTACTACTGTAGCTTACTATGTTAAACTTTATTGTTTGTCTGTTTAATTTTTGCAAGAGTTTTTAGTTATTTTTCCGTGCTTCTAGCTTAAAAGCAGTCGCTAAGTTCTTAGGAAAGTTACCATTCATATTTTTCTATACGTACTTTGAATATATTTGTGCATAAAATGAGATTATTTCAAAATAATATACAAAAAGAAATTATGGACATTTTTTAACAATTTGTAAAACAATTTCCATAATTATATATCGTTTTTTATAATTAATAAGAACAATTTTGTAGAAGTTGCCTTTGATATATATTTATTTTCTATGATTCAATATAAAGCGTTACTTAAAATTTCAACTATAATCCAAAATAATTTGCAATTTTATTTATACTTTTGAATAAATCGCGTGGCAGGATCAAACAGCCCTCATTATTTATTCTGCTTCAAAATTTGTTTAAAACATCAGATTACAATCTTTTTTATTATAAAATGATTTATTCACTCGTTGTAATTTTTTTAAGGATTGAAATGTTATTTACCATTAACCCTCGTAGCGGCGCAAACGTCTTTTTCCGTCTTTCATGTTCAGTTCAAAAGCAGATAGCTCGTATTTATACGTATATTTTCTTAAACAATCAGGGATAAAGCATTCTTAAGATTTCAGAGATATAATAAAATACAAAAAGATAGATTTATTTGCAAAGTTTTCTAACCTGACAGCTAAAAGTTCAAAATAATCGGGCGATTAGAGGGTTAATAAAAACAAATATTCACTGTACTAAACAATTCGCCAATCTTTATCCCGATAGTCCACTAATGCGTTTCTATTTGTGTATTTTTTATCATTACTTATTACTTATTTATGAATTTATTATCAGTTTATATCATTGCTATTGTTATTGAAAAACATTGATAAAATGTTAAACAGTATATGCACAAATGAAGTGACACATTTCAAAAATTATTTTAAAAAAACTAAAAATGTTGGAACTACGGTTTTTTTTAAATAAGAGCGCATCTCAAAAAGTGTTTTTCAGATAGGTAACGTGGCGTTATGCCGTTCTAAATTTGTTGCAGCGAGAAAACTCCGTACGCAGTGGCTGCCGATTAGCAGAAGCCGATGCGTGTTTTCTGGTTTCTTCTTTTAGTTTTTCTTGAATATCACGAAAACTTCAGCTTTCACACGACATGCGATTAAAAAAAAGAGAGTAAAATTACCTACAAATGCATGCTTTTATTTTTCCTCCAGTTTTAATATTTTCTCAGATGATGGTCTGAACATATTTCTGATTTCCAGTAATTTACGACCCCCTAGACCACCGAAATGGTATATTACCTATGTGAAAAGAACTTTTTGAGATGCGCTCTCATTTAAAAATAAATCGTAGTTCCAACATTTTTATTTTTTTATTTTTCATTATTTTTTGAAATGTGTCACTTCATTTGCGTACACCCTGTATAATACTAATCTCAACTTTTCGAGGTTGGTTAATAAACATTCAACCATGCATAAAATGCTAAGTAAAAGGTGGAATAGCCCACATAACCCAATTGAGTTAAAGTGAGACTCTCCAGTCCAGATTAGATTGCCTTCCAAAGCACAAAGACTCAAACCGAAAGGTAAATATAACTTTCATGGATTCCTTTTGATCATCTCTCTGGGCACGACCCCCTAGACCACCGAAATGGCATGTTACATATCTGAAAAACACCTTTTGAGATGCGCTCTTATTTAAAAAAAACGCAGTTCCAACATTTTTAGTTTCTTTTTATTAATTTTTGAAATGTGTCACTTCATTTTCGTACACCCTGTATAATATTAATTTCAACTTTTCGAGGTTGGTTAGTAAACATTCAACCACTCATAAAAATCTAAGTAAAAGGTGGAATAGTCCACATAACCCCAAAGAGTCAAAGTGGAACTCTCCAGTCCAGATTAGATTGCCTTCCCAAACACAAAGACTCAAAGCGAAAGGTAAATATAACTTTCATGGATTCATTTTGATCATCTCTCTGGGCACGAGACATTCCCCGATTCATTCATCATAGCAGAGGTGGGGATGGGTACATTTTTATTCAAACGCAATCGGCAAGGCAATCCCTTCACCCTCTTCCTACCAAAGCACTGACATTTCGAAGACTGATGGAGCCTTTTCCAGAAATGCCGAACGATTTTCATGCGTGAGGTTCGTTTGATTTGGGCTGTTGGGAGAAGGGAAATATCAAAAACAGAATGGAGATGGGAGCTGCAGGAGATAAAAGGGATAACAAATGGCAATCGACCCCCGTTATGGAGTGTTGGGAGAGTTTAAAATAAAAATGGGTCACTGTGGAAAAGGGAGGAGAAAATGAAACTTTTCTTCTCTTGAGAAATCAAATGAGTTTCATAAGGAGAATTGTGTTGATAGCTTTGTAACTCGGATTTATGATAGCTATAATTCTGTTTTAGAATTGTTTCGTGTATCTGCAGAAGTAGCCCGCACCCAAAAATATGGTTAAAAGTATGTTTTCTGCTGCATCTAACCAAAATGAAATTTAAAAAAATAACTGTATAGCAATCGACGTGTTTTGGAAGTGTGCTTCAGAACAAAATTTATGGTGGTGAGGTGTGAGGAGGTTCAGATGAACTTAAAAACTTCGGACAAAAACGTATTTGTGAAACTGGAGACGGCTACTGTTTGCATGACCTGAAAGAGATAAAGTTCAATGACCTTCTGATGCGGATTTGTTTCGAACATGGGAATGGGTTTCTTATTTTATTTAAAATTTTTTGTTGCTGTATTGAAGGGTACTAAATATTATCATTGGTATGTACTAATCATAATTTGCAAAACATCTTCCTGTGAAATATGTTTTGAAATTTATTAACAGTCATGCTTTAAGTTTATATACAGGGTTCCGCCTTATATCCGTTACACCCCCTTAACTTCTAAACGGTGACTTAAAGTTGGTGTCTAGGTATAGTAAAAAGGTTATGCACTACTCGATGAGACAACTTACAACGCTATCTATCGGCAAAGTTTGGAATTAGCGGTCCTATGTCGTAAACATTTTTGAACAACGTTTTGATTTTGTGTTCTAAATTTTTTTTAAAAAAAGTGTGTGATTTTTTTATAATTTTAATGTGACGGTGTGCAACATGGACTTTTGGAGCCTCAGTGTATTTGCAGTGCTTTTGTAATTGTGTGTTTTCATTTTAAAACCCTTTTGTGTTTATATAAGTGATAAGGTTTTGAGTTTTGAACTGTTGTGTTCTCTGCAGTTACTTTTTATCTTTGTGTTTTAATTCACTTTTTGGCTTGTTTTTTTGCATGTTTTTGATCATGCACTCTGTAAATGGAATCATCTCTGTAGTGTGCTTTCTTTGAATAAATAAATAAACAGTGAAAGATACGAGAAAAAAAGTCAATTAGAAAGTTGTAGAGTAAAAGTCAATTAGAAAGTAGTATTTTATATTTTTTTAGCTTTTAATCGCTTTTTATAAAGTGGCGATGAATGAATGGGAATGAGATAAAGAAGGGAAAATCAACAAAACTTATAATTAAAGTTCGCCTGTTGAAAAGACTCTAGAGCCGGTTCTATGGTTCCAAACGAAACAAAATTTCACTAGAATAGAGAATCACTGATGCTCTCTATGAAAACAGAAAAAATAAAAGAAAAATAATTGATGTGCTAATATATGATGACTGTGCTAATATATGATGTAATTTCAGCAAATTTTATTATTACGAAAGAGCAATAGAATAGTTCATTAGGTGTTTCTTTTTTCCCTGTACTTTGACTAAAACCGATGACGAAATTCAGTTCTGTTCTTTTTTATAGTTCAAAATGCCATCTTTTTGGAAGAAAGTGCACACTATTTATTTTTCTTAATAGTTCTATCTTCTCTTTTCTTTTTTCATGAAAACAAGATAAAATGAGCTATTTAAGTTTCCAAAGTTTACCGCAAGTCGCAAGGGCCTGTGGCAGCTTCAGATTTATCTATTCTGTATCCATTATACTACTCTGTGAAAATATTGTATTAAAGAGGTCGGTCATTAAATTACATATTAATACGAAATGCTTGTTTTCTGATTTTATACAGACGTTTTCATGAAAAATCTACGGCGCGGGCCACTCGAACTGCGCCTTTCTTAAGTTTTATATAGAGTAGCTTTTGATGGAGCCATCTGTTGACAGTATATAGAACTACATTTCAACGGTCTGCCTTGTAGAGCGGTTTAAATGATTTTTGCATCACGAATGTCGCTTGCCGCGATTTACAGCTAATATGAAAACTTATAACCTTATCATTTAAATTACGCACAAATTTCAATTCAATCGTTGGAGATAATTTTCCTGAACCCTCAGAGCGGCGCAAACTTCTTTTTACGTTCTTCATGTTCGGTTCAAAAGCAGATAGCTCGTATTTATGTGTTTATTTTCTTAAAAAATCAGGGATAAAGTATTCTTAAGATTTCAGAGATATGATTAAATACAAAAAAGAGTGGTTCATTCGCTTTAAAAGCTAAATTTTCTATCCCGACAAGCTAAAAGTTCAAAATAATTGGGCGCTCAGAGGGTTAAGATCTCAAATGAGCAATGTTATATAAATAATTACCCGTGAATACCATTTTACGTAAGTGTCATAACAGAAAGGACGTGGAAGCATAAAAGAACTAAAAACAGCCTTCGGCGAGAAATAACTCCCATAATTCATACAAACACCGGCACTAAATTTACACCATATTTTATTATCTTCGCTCTCGGCTGCTCAATACGAGCCCATTTAAAATCGCCAAGCAATATCATAATGTGTGTTCTCGTCACTTAATCATTTTATTCTCGTAATAAGTCGGCACTTTATTGCCTCCAAATTGATTGGGCCGTTCTTTCCCCAAAACAACGAGGCAACAAATCTTGCTGCCGAAGCTTTTCATTATTTCGCACCAACGCCAATTATTTTACATTGTGGTAATGGAAGTAAAAAAAGAAAAATATAGTTATCATCGAAAAATTCGTCCTCCGGATTTTGATTAAGGGGACGTACGACTATTAAACCGCGAAAATTTTCGATTTTATGAAAAAAAAAATATTATTCTCTAATCTTTTCTAAACAATTTAAAACAATCTGTGTTAAAAAACTCCCATAATTATGAAAGTTATGAAGGAAAATGTATCAACTGTTCAACGTAAACTTTGAAAATGGCCATATATTTAGGGCTCTATATCTTAAAATGTGTTTTTTAATATTGCGAGCACAATATCTGACCAACTATCGACTATTTTTACATACAATTTTTACTGAATATGTATTGTGCTATGTTCTACAAATTGAACCACAATTTTTGTACATATTTTCTCCAAAGAAGTCTTTTTGGGGTGGGGGTTAGAAAAGTTGACATTTTATCTATTTTTAACATTTTATTTTAAATTGGTATATAAAATAGAAATTAAATTTATTTGTAAATAAATTGTGGTTCAATTTCTTAAACAGACTGTTGGGATTACTTTGATACCCAAAATATTGGGTTTAGACCAATATTTTAGCCCTAATCATGCGCGCAAGGTGACTATCTCATTTTTTCTCCAAAAATTATACCCATATTTATTACTCTCTCAAATAAATAAATACCAATATTTTTACGAACATGGAAAGTCGCTTCCCAGCAATGTTAGTCTTATGGTTGGGAAGAGAGTTTTACAGGGGTAAGTATGGGATGACTGGAAGCAGCCAGGCCTGGACTCCTGACCTTGGCGACAAATCGATGATTCCAGAAAATGCGACCCTTCTCTCGATATCTCTATCAGGAAAGAAAATACGCTTGAATGTACGAGAAAACTCCATGTGACGTCACGTCCTGTCGGGGAGAGTATATAAGGGCCGATCTTGGATCAGGGAGAGGAGTGTGTGTTGATGACTGGAACTTCTTTGAGTTTCGTCTGCAGTGCAAGTTAGGAAGCCGGTGAGCTGATCGCTAATGAAAGTGCCGTTATTGTTGCTGTTAGTGATTCGCTAACTGTTTATGTTGCTAAATCTCGAAGTGCTGAACTGTTATTACCTGTGAATTGTTGTCTGTTTACGTTGCTAATCTGTGTAATATCTATTGTTTCCTTTTACCTGTGCCACGTGTTTTACTGCACATTGTGAATAAACCTTCATTCTCCATTATCCTGCGTGTTGGACTGTTTACACCATACGCCCACAGAAAGATTTTGTAACAATATAAAGATTTGAAAATGTGTGTACTATAAGAGAAAGAACAGATATTTTGCTAGAACCAGCGGGAGTGGTCTCCCCTAAACTTTCTCGTATACTTTCTAAGTGGAGATTCGTAGTGGAGATACTTCCTCTTTGTATACTTCGTATACAAGAAAGTAAAACAAAAAACAAACAAACCTGAAATCAAATATCTGTTGCCACGTTTCAAAAAAATATTACTTTGAAGCAGGCGCGATAAAATAGGCAATACAATGAATAATAAAGCGAAAATTCTGCTTTGGAATTGAATTCCCAAGAAAACAATTTATACTACCACAACCGTAACATTTGCAAAAGCGCGTGAATAAAAGATTTGCTGAAATAATGAGATCGGTTTGATTTACAACAATAAAAAAATTGTTAACAATTGATGTTTGAAAACATTATTTATTGTTGTAAATAAAATTTACAACAATAACAGATTGCTACCAATACGCATGCGCACGAGAATCGTATTAAAAGAAATTGAATATGCAATTTGAACGCCTCTTTTTGATGGATTTGGCCCAAACTTTTATACATAACGATAAAATTACATAACGATTTACTACATTCATAACGATAAAACTGTGTACCAAATTTTATCCATTTAGCTATTCAAGTTTTTGAGTTATAGCGTTCACATGACCGCGGACAGACAGACTTCCTGTGAACGGATTTTGTCCAAAATTTGATAGAAACCTACAAATTATGTGTAAAGACCACATACTAAATTTCAACCCCGTAGCTCTAATATTTTTCGAGTTATCGTGTTCACAGACAGACACACATAGAGACAGACATAAAGACATAATTCCAAAATTGTGTTTTTCGGACTCAGGGATGTCTAAAACGTGGAGATCCGTCAAAATCTCGAGTTCGAATTTTTTGACGATTACAATACTTTCTCTTTGTATACTTCGTATACGAGAAAGAAAAAAGTGAATGTGTGAATTGCCTTGTTTTAGATATATAATTTATTGATTTTTACAGGTTTCTCCCATTTTTACGAGGTTCAATAGTCGTATGCCCACTTAATCTGCATGCTTCAGACCTCACGGTCCAAAAACACATTTTTGGTATTATGTCTATCTGTTTATGATTACCATAACTCAAAATTTAAATGAGTTAGAAGGATAAAATTTGGTATGTGGTCATGGCACAAAAACAAATTGTATGTATCTGCAAAAGATTGGACGAATTCCACTTAAGGGAAACCTGTCTGTCCGTCCATGTGCATGTGAACACAATCATTGAAAAATATAAACAATTAAATGGGTGAAATTCTACATTTAGTTTTTTCATCAAGACTGCAGATTTGCATGAGATTTTGGATGAAATCCGTCAAGTTCTATACCGTCTGACTGTCTTAAGACTTTGTTTGCAAAAAACAAAACAAAATTAAACTGTCAATGTTTGTTGAAAATTAATAACTTATATTTTTAAAAGTAATTTCTTTTTAACCCTAATTTCATAATTTATTCTACTAGCAAAACTTAATTATTAGCGAAACTCGCTCTCCTTTTGACTTCAAATCATGTTTTCAACTCAAAATTTAAAATATTAATGAAATCAAGAAAAAAGTTTAAAATAAAACGTATAGATGCACCCATCTAGTAGCGCAATATATCTTCCTCTATCAGAGTTCCTCTACCGTCTGGCTATGAAGTGGGTTGTCGGGGGGTTCGAATCCGAGGTTGTCTTCGGACTCTGTTTTTGCTATAGTTTTCAATGAGTTTGACGCGGCAAGCTTGTGACAAGTTTGACGCGTGGTGACTAACTCGTTTGCTTTAACTTATTTCAAGCTTGCACTCTGGCCGTGTCAAACTTGCAGATTTGCTGAGCAAGATTGCTGCAACTTTTTTGCAAACAAAAAATACTATCTGGGATAACGTTCACAATGTGTTAAGATCTCTTTTCGGATAAGCCCGCTACCTGTGTTCGCGTAACACCAATCATCCCAGCAAAAGATGTGTTAATATTTACACGGACAAAATTAACCGAAAAACCCGGTTAGCCGAAAAAAATCTGTTTTTCGTTCAAACCGGTAGATTTTTCTCATCCCTAAGCATAAGGTGCATTGTTCTCCGAGGACGATTAAGAAAGATGAATGTTAATACATAGTGTCATTGTTATGACCGTAGGCATATGTCAAATTTTGTACCCTATCGGTGGGAAAAAGACACCAAAAGTCCATACTCGGTTATTGGCAGTACACTGTGAAGCACAAAAAGCGTCAGAAAAACGAAAGGAGTAAGAAGGATAAAAGTTAGTGCCTAGTTTTATTGTTATGACCGTAGGCGTGTATCAAATTGTGGACCCTATCTTTAGGAAAAAAGACACCAAAAGTCCATACTCGGTTATTGGCAGTACACTGTGAAGCACAAAAAGCGTCAGAAAAACGAAAGGAGTAAGAAGGATAAAAGTTAGTACCTAGTTTTATTGTTATGACCGTAGACGTGTCCCAATTTTTTTTTCTTTCCTAAGTATTTTCCCTAAGCATAAGGAGCATTGTTCTCCGAGGACGATGTTAAACGACGCTAGAATTTAGCAGGATAATGTTTCTCCGGAAAGGGCGAGAACTTGTGAGTATTTCTCTCAAATATAATTATGCTAAATTCGCCGAGGGGTATCTGAGTTATTGAATTACCAAAGCGCAATGGACGGTTTCATGGTAGATAAATAAATTCCGTTTTGTTTGAACGATTTCGGTTCGTCTAAATGTAACCGGATGTTGTGATAAGTCTAGAAATTTGTATCTGATGTTAATTGAATAATGTACGTCGGGGACTATTTGTTTCGGAATAAATGCAATAGTTTGTTTACTGGGGAAAGTGGAAAATGAAAACCATTGATCTTAGCTTCAAGATACAATTTTATTTATTTAATTGGATGGTAAATACAAATTAGAGTATTTTTTAAAGATTGCTCTTAGTGTATTATTCCCAGCGAGTATAGAAAATGCTTTTTTACCGGAATTTTCACGAAATGGTATATTTGTAAAATGAAAAGAAAAAAATTGCGGGTGTGTCGGTGAATGGACGTACGACAGAATCGAAGCTTCTTACGCTTTTCTATATAATTAAAAGTTTAATGGTAGAATCACTTTCTCTCTTTCTTACGCTTGCCTCGACAAATCAGACAAAGCATATAAAAATTCTATAATTATTTATTTATAATAATGATAATAAGTACAAATATATATAATCTCATTATTTATTTAAAATTTATGACTAATACAGATTAAAAAAGTTATAAGACACGCAAGCAGTTATTGAAAAAACATTTATTTACATTTTTATTAATCTGTATATTGAAACAAAAAAATCTAAACTAATTGTCACATTCTATCATTTAAACAATTGGTTTGTAATAACTGAAATAGGATACAAATGTTTCCGATTCTTTTTTATTAATACATCTGGAAAAGCTGCATCAATGGTTGTGTGAAACTTTGTTGCAGTCACTACAGGATTACTGTTAATAGTTAAATTAAATTCATCAAAAAGAAATTTTACAAGTGGCTCTGATTTTTATTCGCAAAATTAACATTAAAATCACCAACCAACACCGTTATTCCATTTACGTACATTACTTACATGTCTCCAATAGGTGAAACTCGACAGGGTATGGCACAGTAGTATCCCAGATAACCAGTACACTTGCAGCAAGAGTGATTTTCTTGATATTAGCTTGTCATGACAAACTTGATGCGACAACTTTGCAATAAACTTCCTGCAAAGTAACAAAGCATTATCGATCACCCTTCTTCCAATGCAAGTTTGTTGTAAAGTTCACATGGCACACTTACACACCACGACCTGGATACAGTTGGTTTTACTCTTTCTCCCTCTTTTAAAAATCATCCGATTTTTAATAGCATCTTATAGACCGTCCTTCTTTTAATTAATTCAAAACACCAAGGATAATTTGAAAAAAACTAACTAGGTCTTTTTATAAAAAAATTACTTTTAAAAAATTCTCCATCTTTTAACTAAATATAGAGCTCGCACTGTAAAGAAAACAGCATATCGCCTTTTTTAATGTTGAAATTTTAACGTTCATAAACAAAATTAAACCTAAAAAACAGTCAATGTTTGTTGAAAAGTAATAACATACTTTGTGTCCCATATTTTTAAAAGTAATTACTTTTTAATCCTAATTTCATAATTTTTTTCTACTAGGAAAATGTAGTTATTAGCGAAAATCGCTCTCCCTTTGACTTCAAATCATATTCTCTACTCAAAATTTTAAAAAAATGAAATCAAGAAGACAGTTTAAAATAAAACGTGTAGATGCACAATATATTAGCGTAATCTGTCTTAGTTAATCGAAGTCCAGCTGGCTGAGTGGCTAAGGTGTATGTTTACTCTGTTTTTGCTATTGTTTACAATGAAGTTTGACGCGGCAACCTTGCTGCAAGTTCGACGCGTGGTGACTTCGTCGTTTGCAATAACTATTTTCAAGCTTGCACTCTTGCCGTGCCAAACTTGCTGCAGATTTGCAGAGCAAGATTGTTGCAACTTTACTGCAAACTAAAATTATTATCTGGGATAGTGTCCTTCTGCGAGTCGAAAGGTTGCGAGTTCGAATCCGCCTGCCCGAAATCCCTATTAAAATGTTTCGAAATACATAAAACTCGAACACTTAAATTCTCCTTATGTGCCAATAATCTAAGTAGATTTGGGGTTAAAATATTAGTAGTATCACTATTGCTATAGTAAATTGCTACGCCTCCTGCACGAACTTCACTTTTGACCTTAAGAACTCAATCGAATTAGGAATGTCCAATTGCGCCTGCGCTGGTATGACGTACTGCCGTTGGTTTTTCTATGCTAACTCCCCATCCCGAAGCCTGCGTTAAGAAGCTTTGCTTCAAAAGTTTTGGTAGTTCTAATTTTCGTCGTTTATTCGTCGAATTCACATTTTTTTATTTGTGATATTATTTATTCAGTGAAATATTTCTAATATCTCTCAATTTTTTTATTTATAACTCTCATAAATCCTTCATAAGATCAGCAAACTGAAAACCCATCACCTTGCGTAAGCTGGGTCGACGTGGGATATATATATATATACATTTTCCATTTTTAGGGATAGCGACAAAATTGTTACGGTTTTCTTATGTCGTTAGCAGAAAAAAGCACTTATTAATATCATAGGCGGGCTTCGCTTCCTGACGAGCGACTCGCCATGATATTGTATGTTTTTGTTATGTTTTGTTATATTGTATGTTTTTGAATTTTTGTCTTTTGTTTCTTGTTTGTTTTGATATATACATATATATATATATATATATAAGTATGTAATAATCTCACTTAATTTTACTTTAAATTCTAATATTACATATTTTAAAATCTTAGTAAAGTCTTAATGTATTCCAAAATCACTGTTCTTAAACTCCGGTTTCGTTTTATTTCCCGCGCTATAGGTATATTAAATCTCGCGTTTTGGCATATTTATCACTAAAAGAATATTATAATTACTTCCAAGCGCCCACATAAATCGTGAAATCAGCGATTTGTTGCCGCCATACTTTTCCCTAAACCACTTACGTAATTTACTAAAATAGCTATTATTCCCTTCGCTTGGATCACGTGTCCATATGTTAATCCCTTTATCTGGAAAATTCAGGGATTTTATGTTAGCTTTTGGCTTGAAACTTTCATACGATCTGTACGTATATTCCGACACTCTCATAATATGTTGGATAATAAATAAAAAATAGCCCTTTATTCAGCCTTTTAATGGCTACAACAACGAAAACATTTCATATATATATATATATATTAACATCACCTACGAGCGCTCCGATTCCTATTGCGCCTACTCCTCCCCAAAACGGGACTCCCACAGTGGTTTTATTGCTTTCGCTCTTGCGAGAGAGCCTTACTCCCCCTCCCCCACGTATTTACACCGGTCGCATTTCAGTTTTATGGCCTGACTGTCCAAATGGATTACAAGCGAAGTTGGATTTTCACACTTTCGACCACACCACGCCAATTGTTATCGGATTTCTACTGTGTTGGCGACTACTTTTGGCGCGGTGCGACGGAATTCGCTCGATGTGGAGTGATCATGAGTGTCTAGTGTTATAAAAAGGAATGAACAGACCGGGTCTTATTATGTTAATATACGAGAAAGTCGAGTTGAAAACACTCCCGCTTGCATGATTCCCATTGCCGACAGAGAATTTAGTCAATAGAGCCAAAACGGCAGGTCATGACGCAAACAATGCAAGTAGATTTTAATAACTCAATTGAAATAAATCAGTTCGTGCACATAGCTGCTCATCCATCTTGTGAGAAGAATTCAAGATTATAAGTAAAATCTTTTTTTACACAACTGCTCAGCCTTTCGATTGAGGAAAAGATATTATTGGAATTAGGAATATACTAGAAGTTTAAACACATACAGGATTGAAACATTTTCAAATTCAAAAACATTAATTTTATTAACATCTTATACAAACTAAATTCATATGAACGGAGGTCATAGAATATTAAAATATGTTCAGTCGTGTTATATATTACTATACCGTGTATATATATTATGAAAATTGAAAGAATTATTATTTGGTTAGAAGATTATTGAGTTGAGAAGATATATCTTTCCATATTTTTTTTAAATCGCACTGTTTTACAAATGTAATATGTTACGTAAAAGAACACTTACGTTATATTTCAGTTTTGTATAATTTATAAAAAAAATACAATAAAAAAACGAAGCTCTACTCTTTGTTCATTTAAACACAACAAATCGTGTTCTGTTGTATTTAAAAAACTAAATTACACATTTTAGAAAAGTAATATCATTTATTTGCGATCCTAATTATTTAAGAATTCTGTAAGAAAGTAATTTAATTCATGCTTGGAGAGTTCAGAGTTCAACTGAACCAAGAGCATGAGATTCATTTCAAAGAACTGTTTTACAAATGTAATATGTTACGTAAAAGAACACTTACGTTCTATTTCAGTTTTGTATAATTTATAAAAAAATACAATAAAAAAACGAAGCTCTACTCTTTGTTCATTTAAACACAACAAATCGTGTTCTGTTGTATTTAAAAAACTAAATTACACATTTTAGAAAAGTAATATCATTTATTTACGATCCTAATTATTTAAGAATTCT
>BGPR01025373.1:0-17465 GCA_013235015.1 Araneus ventricosus
TACGTTCTGACTTTATAGAATTTGGGACCTAGAAATCCCAAAACTATGTGTTTTGACATTTTTTAATTATATGTACATTTTTATTTTATTTTACTTATTTGGAGAGTAAAGGTCAGTTTTAAGCTTGTTAAATTTACATTACATTTTCGAAAAGAACGGTGCGGTATGAAACGGTCCCCAAAATTTTTTGAATTCCTCACCGAAAACGGCCAAGACACCTATGAAGTGTCACTATTTTGTCTTCAATTAATAATTTTTACCAATGCAACTGATCTTAAAGAGCACAGAAATTTTGCCAGAAGTTTTTATTCAGTGAATCAATCATCATATACCCAGTGGCGGATTTTGTCAGTATGGGGACACAGGCGCAAAATTGCTTTAAGGCCCCCTACCTCTACCCAATGTCGAAAATTCATCTTCTGTTTAGTATTACGATATAGAACGAATAGATTTTCAGACCCCTAGATGCCCGAGGAACGATGCGAGCACCTCTAACACCTGTGCGAAAAACCGCCACTGCATATACCAGTTCTCTGCTACGACCTTTCTCAAAACGATTCCCTATCTGTTTGTGTCACATGTTTTTCACGTACAGATAGACATAACCATCTGTTAAAAGCACTATATCGGGGAACATCGTTTTATACTGCTGATACTAATCCTATTAAGAGTCTGATGTTATCTGCAGCTCAATTGTGTAGAGACTATTTCAATTATCATTGAACATTTATATTTCTTCCTTAAAATGGAACAACACAAAACTATTTCTAAGAAAATATTAATTCTTACTTCAGAGATACTGTATTTATGCATTGGTTCCTTGAAGCATTATAGTTTTGCTGATTTCCTATTAAGCATTCTTCAATATGTGATCAAATCTAAATGCTTAAATTACAACGCTTTTGTAATCAATAATCAATGGACGTAGTTTTTTGACATTTATTTGGAAACGATTAGGAGGTTAATATTCCTCATGATTATTCATTTCAAACATTGAACTGGAGAAAACGATGTTGTAATTAGACAAAAATTTACGGCAATTAAATTGATATCATAGAAAAGTAAATTGTTTAATTAGTGCAGAAATATTTTTTGTGGTATAATATTTTCCGAAGTTATCAAGAAAAAACGCCAAATTCCCTTCATGTTTAATTAATAAAATTTAAAAACTTATCCGAAGTGCAAAGTCGCCAGAAAAAAAAGGATCCATCCAGCATTAATCCCTAATCCAACATCCCTAATCATTTTACCTTAAAACAAAAGATACCAATTTATAGGAAATAACTTCTACTAATAGATTCCATTTCTAAAAAGATCAAAAGGGGTCATATACATATTTATAATTGCACTAGCTACACAATTTCCAATGGAAACACGTATTTTTCTTACAATATTTCGAATTTACATACAAATTTATGCTTGAATACCAAGTGCCATCATCCCAGCACTTTTGGTTTCGGAATTATAAGCAAATGAAATTTTGAGCTTCTAATGATAAAGTAAAATTTTGAATTTTTATTGATATCTTTAGAAATAATGTTCCTATTTACCTAGAATGTTTTTCTGTAGTAGTATGAACTATTTTGCACATTTTACACTTTTAATTTATATTTTAAAATAATTTTGAATTCATGAAGTATTTTGTCAAAATTATTGTTAAAAAATTTTGAGTAGCAACATTTATAAATTTTAACAATAATTGAAGCAGATGAGCCTATGCAAAATTTCAGCATCTCCGTACGAGAAGTTTTGAGGTTACATTACATTTTCGCTGTAAAACGATGCACTTAAGGGAGCGTCTTATATTTCGAAAACGTTTTCATCATTAAATATACTCGCTCATTACAGCACTTTATTTCTCAAACATGAATACGTAAAGATTCTAACTATCTATAAATAAAATAAAACTTTATAAATTAAAGTGGTGTCATATTAATTAATTAATTTTTTTACTATCAAGTTTTACCGATTGTAAAACGTACATCATTACATTGAAAATAAAATTTAAATTGCGAAATAATTCAGAATGCTACTACCGACATTTAAAGGCAAGTTGAGAACTTTAGTAAGTAAATGTGGATACGAGCCCTTTTATGTCCAGAACACAAAATGTCAAATATCTTCCAACCTATTAATGATATATTTACCAAAATTAATATCCTGAGGTATTTATCATGAGAAATTTATTTATGGCCTCAAAAAAGGGTGTGGATATTGAGAATATTGAAGGTAGCGCCATTTTAAATATGTAGATGACCCCTTACGAAAATTTCGACCTTAGAATCTTTTAGAATACGTTATTTCCTGTAAAACGGTACCTTTAGTTTTAAGAAGCAATGATTAGCGGCGGAATAATGCTGGGTTTTCCCCCCTCCACCTCTATAGAATGTTTCAGCAAAATTTCATAGTTCTGTGTCCAGAGGTCTCACCTGACGAGTTCAAACGCACACACTTTTTCTTTAATATTAGTAGAGATATATAAATATGCTACAATTGTTTTTAACAAAATTTTTGAGACAACATGGTTTGCTGTATCGCCTCGACACCTAAATAAAATAAAATGATAATTATTTTTAATATTGCAGTTTGCGATCATGATGTGTCGAGTAAAGCCCATCACAGTGCTGGCGAGCCTGTGTGTCAGGCACTGACCCATAAAGAATTTTTGAATGACCCACGCGTGGATTTTTTATATCATAATATTGAGAACAGATAATAGAAAATATAAAAAATTAAAGATTTCTATAAAAAATTAACCGATTTTTTATCCTATCAATGCACCTTTGTATGACTCATTAAAGTTTTCTTTGTTCCTAGTTGATTCAAATTCTCAGTGTAGGGGCGCCATTGGGCAGGGTGGGTACGGTAATTCATGGTATCAGTACCATTGATATTATTTTTTTTTACTTCGACCTTTATTTGTTGATTTTCTTTTTAAAAAGTTGGAGTCGTAAGACAAAATCAAACTTGGTATTTTTAGATGATTTTTAATGGAACAAAAAAAGTACAGGTATCTAATTTTCGATTTTTTTCATATTATTGGTACCCTTCCTACCAAACACATCCCTCTCCAAGTGATACCACTGATATAGTGATCTGAGTGGCCAGTATTAAATAAAATAACGAACAAAATTTAACCTTTTCTCAAAAAGGTTTGGCATCACTGGCCTATCAAATGATAAAATACTCGAATACAGAACAAGTCTAATGTGAATTCCAAAAATTCTTTAAATCATGTTTTAAATGAGCGAAAATTTTCTATCACCACATTTGTAACATTATTTCCGATTTGGTATAAAATGGATAAGATTGTTTTGTTCCGCAATCTCTGTGAAATTTGTCTTCTGCAATAATCCTGCTATCCCATTGATTTTTCCTACCATGCACCTCTAGAGAGGACAGTCCTTTTTATAAATTTTGTTCTTCCTCGAAAAGCGTTCCCTTGCATGTTTTTATTATGCATTTAACTTATTGTAGAATATTCCGTATTATTGTTGCAATGAATAAAATATTTCTTTTACTTACTAAGTTCTTTATCAATTTATTTGTGAAATACTTTTCATTGCAACATGTTTGGTCACCTTAGTATTAGATAAATTTATCCACTTAACTGCTTTCAGGCACTTATTGAAAAAGAAAATATATCACTGCAGTAGTTCACTGGAAACAGAAACATCTAAACGAGAGTTAAAAAAGTCAATTGAATACTGAAAGTGGTAAAAAATATAAAAGAAAAGAAATGAAATACTGCTTTTTCACAGCAATACTTAATAATACGGTAAAGGTGAAAAGTGCCCGGTAGTCCACTTTGTACTTTAACAGAGGGTGTAGAAAGGTCGCTAGCGTGTCGTCCCTAACAGGCTGATAGAAGAGCTTGCTACGATTTCCAACATTTTTGCTTTTAACGCTTAGAATGTTCCTCACTTTTAGACCTCAATGAATGCTAATCCAAATTTCGTCAAACGAGTTGCACCTAATTTTATTTTTAATTGGTTTAAAGCAGCACGCATTTTGACGGAAGGAAATAGGGTGTGACGTCACAAAACATGCAAGGCAGCATGCAGTTAGATGACATTCGCAGTTACTTTCGTCATGAGATTATGAACGTCATTTCAATAGAATAACACAGAGGTTCCCGACCTGTGGTAAGCGTAACCCTCTTGATAAACTAGAAAATCATCCATCATGGTACGACAGGTGCAAATTGCCTCTTCATTGGAAATAGATATATATGCCAGAAAAATGTTTAACATTGATTGAAAAGAAATAAAACAGATGAATTACGACAGGAAATATTTTTTTATTTACATATTATTTACAATTCTTACAAAGCACTTGCTTCTTGTCAAACATTGCCAAAAAATATTATCAAATTATATCATCACGATTGCAATAAATAATCAGATGCATCGCGGCGTCCAAACTATATCACGCCCATCATATACCAATGACGTGATTGACTACTAACTATTAAAAATGGAAATTAATTTGAAATATATGATTAATGTAATTTAAAATTGCTTGGGAACTATTGATTATATCGAGATAAATTTTATATCAATCGATATTTTATTTCACTATTTTAGATCTATTAAATTTGAAATTAGAACGACAATTACTTATTTAAATTTAAACCTTCTCAAATTTAGATGCTCTAACAATGAAATAATGCTGTTTAACGTCTCGCAGTGCTATGGCGCGAATTTTATTGTAGGTGACATCAGAGCCTTACCATATCAGTGTTTTTCATTTGCATAGGAGCGTGATTACTCAAAAACGCAAGCAAGATAAATAAAATTTGGCATCAGGTCTTTACATGAAAAAGGTAGGTTTCTATCTTATTTTAGATCCAGTCTGTAAAATTACAGTCAACTCCGTTATAATGAAAATTCTAAGGACTGATCTTGCTCCCATTTCTTCAAATATTGGCTACACAAGTTTTCCAATAATTCTTAAATGCATTCCTGTATTAATTTGACTATATTGCAAGTAGTTATGGTCTATAATACATTTTAAAAAATATCTGTTTAAAAAAATTAAACTGTGAAATTAATTACACATGTATTTATATCTCTAAAGTAAGAAAATAATTAGTGTTTTTTTTGTTAAAGAACTGCAACTGAGCTTTAAAACAAAAGTTTGGCTCACTGTATCCGAATTCACTGCTTTTGAGGATAGTTACTGTTGGATGTAAACTTTCGAGAACGATAGCAGTTTATTCAAATTCAGCATTGCTGATTGATTCTGTCGTTTCACTCTCTTCTATTTAACTCTCTTCTTATGCGAAACATTGGTTCACTTGTAGTTCGTTTCAGTTGTGGTATACTTATTTGTTGTAAGTATGCTAAGTCAGTTGGAATTCTGTGTGAGGATTAATCTGTGTTTATGCCTAAATTGTCACCAGCCTATGTCTGTGTATATGCCTAAGTGGCATCATAGTGTTGTTAATAGATATGTTTTTATAAAATTGACTCGAATCCTTTTTCCACGCCTTCATGTGGTAGCAGAGCTTGGTTACAGGATTAAATGAGTTAGCTCCTATGTGAAATTTCAACTGTTTTTCTTGCTGTGTGAAACTTAGAATTGAGCTACTAATAAAGCTTGGAAAAGCTTACTGTGCCAGAACTCACAGGTTCGAAAAAATTATTTGTGCTTTAAAAATGAAAGCTGCGCTGCTGCTTTAAAGAAACGCTTACTTTTCTCTGAGATTGATATCGAAACGCTGGAAGGCAAATATCTAGGTTATTGGACCACGAAATATAATGATACAGTTTCGTATTTAAAGATTTATTATCTTTGTCTCATGAAAAGGCCTTGCAATATGCCAATGTGGATAATGCAAAAACTTTGTGGGAAAAAATTAATTCGAATTTTTCTGGACAAGCTGAAGACCGAAAAATAGATGCAGGGAACAACATACGAAATCTACGACTTTAAGAAAATGAGAAAATAACGGACTATATTGCCAACGTATGAGGTTTGGCGAAAAAACGAGCTATTGGTCTTGGAGAGACTGAGTGAGAAATGACCTTCTATGTGGTGCGCGGATTGTCAAGAAAATATGTAATGATTCATGCAATATTGAAGACTCAACGTGAAAATTCCTTTGATGAGCTACTAAAAATTATCCGTGAAGAAGAGCTTCTACGAAATAATGTAGGAATGCCAGCTGAAGTTTTGAACAAGAATTTGGTTTTCACATCTGTTAGAAGACAAAGACAAAAGCAAGTGTGTTATTTTTGCCGTAAACCCAATCATGTTATGAAAGATTGTTTTATTTGGAAGCGAATTGAAGCGCAAAAGAAATTAAAGTTTCATCGCTCGTCAAGGAAAAAAAAGGACTTGGACACCTTAGCTTTATATTCAGAAGTAGAGGAGACGTCAACTAAGCACGAGTGGACTTTGGACAGTGGTGCGGCTACACATATGGTGAAGGGGAAAAAATTTGTTCTAGAACTTTGTTCCATCTGCTGGTCAAGTGTTTTAGCAGGTAAGGACTCTGAACTTAAGTCTTGTGGTTGGTACTGTTAAAGTTAAAAATGTATTTAAAGGAAATTGTGATATCAAAATTAAAAATGTAATTTATTTACCAGATTTAAGATATCATTTAATTTCTTTAACAACATTATCGTCGAAAGGATTTGAATACCTTTCTAAAGTTGACTCTATACCAATAGGTAATAAATATGGTAATGTTGTAAAGAAAGCATTTAAGAGAAATAATCGTTTTGAGTTATATTTGAAGCATTTAACTGAGTATAATATTAATTATAACTTAGTAGAATATCCTAATTATTCACATGAAGTTTGGCATAAGAAATTGTGTAGTTTATATCAACAATATATGCTACAGATGAAGGAAGTAATAGATTTTAACTTAAATTCTAATCTTCAGTGTGATTCATGTAACGTAAGTAAAATTACGAGAAAATTCCACCCTCCTATTCCTAATTATCAAAGTAATGATGTATTAGAATTCATGCTGATATTTGTGGTCCTGTACACGTAGAATCATTGCGAGGTTCTAAATATTTCTTAATAATTGCAGATGACTATTCAGGAATGTATTTCAGTTTTTTATTGAGGAGAAAAGCTAAAGAGATAGGTTCATTTGAAAAGTTTATTGTAATTTTAAACTGCTATCGTTCGCATGGGGGTCAGTTGGGTGCAAGCGTTGGTAAACGATAACAGATATATAAGACAACTTACATACAAATGTTAGTTCACTACCATTAAGATTCAGGAAGATATCGGCATTTCATTGAGGGGAATTTCAGTTTCACTCTATGAGAAGCTAAATGACGAGGGTTCTTGCACAAATTGATATTTTTAAAAACTTGAATTTTCGAATAGTTCTCGTGGAAATGAAATTTAAATAATATATTTAATTTATAAGTTTACATAGGTATTCAGATATTCAACTTTCATAAATTCAATATTACTCTTCGAATGTTCAAGTTTTAAAAATATCAGTTTTTGGAAAACCCCTCATCATTTAGCTGCTTTACCGGACGTATTTTTATAAGCAATGGATTGAAGTAGACAATAACTCAAAAACGGACGGTAACTGCCATCTGATGAGAAAAATTTATCTGTTGAAATTATAAAATCTATGCAATGGCAAATATACACGTTGAAACTAATAAAAGATGGGTGAAAATATTCATCATATTAAAAGATGAACATAATCTATGAGAATGTATGTTTATTCCAATTTAATTTAAGTTAATGCCCTGGAACTAATTCAACAGTTGAAAGGTTTTTTTAAAAAATTGCTAATGATTTTTGGATCTGAGAAAAATGAAGACTGAATGTTGATACTCAGGCTACCACACTTGCCGTAAAATTCAATATGAAGGATATTTCTTTTTGATATTTTTCTGGTATATTGTTAGAAGATGATACATTGAGAAAAATATTTTTACAATGGAAAAGTACTCATTTAAATGATAATTAATTGGCATTTAAGCATAATTGCAAATTTAAATGTGACAGTTCGTTTTTTATGCATTTATCATATAATAATGCTCTCTGTATTACTTTTGCAATGAAAAAAATGTTTTTTCTATATACAGAATTTTTTTTCGATTTATATGTTCATTTTCAAAAAGATGCTCACCTTATTTTTGTCATATTTGTGCAGTTTCATTTCCTAAAGCATCAAATGTCATTTTCCACAATTATGTTTTATTATAATGGAAACTACATAGAATATAATACATGAAAATTAAATGAATTGAAAAGAGCGCAACTATTCTAGATTTATCGCAGGTAGGAGACTGGTTTGAAAGACTGACAATTTGTCTGCGAAATAATTTAGTAAGCTTTGCTTAAACCGATTTGCATGAAATTAATTCACATCTGTGTTCATTTTCGAAAGATATCTTTTAAATGCGCATAGACATGGTTATTAAAGTCCGACCACTTTTTTAATTTGAAATATTTCAATATAAAATTTTAATGCTAAGCATTTCCTAAATTTGTTATCAGAAATTAATTAAATGTATTTAAAGCATGGAATTTTATATCCGTGCTGGTAAATGGAAATTAGAATTGAATTTATTATATTGAGGGTCCACGAAAAAGGCGATGTGATTGCATTTTGTCCTACTTTTGAGTTTTCAGCGCAATCCGTTAAATCAATTGACGTAGCTTTATGATATTTATTTTGGAGACGGTTAGGACGATAATATCCCTCAAGATTCTACATTTCAAATATTGAACTGAGGAAAACGGTCCTAAGGTTACAGACACACGGGTATTCGACTCGGAGTTGAAAACGTGTCGTTGGTGTTCACACGGAGCCTTTAGCGAATTGTCGCTGCCAGGTGGCGCTGCATATTCGGCATTTCGGCGTGGTTAAAAAATGGAAACGTTGTTATTGGAAGAGGAGGCTCTCGCATTGTTTTTGTTAAACAAACAATGACAGAAGAAAAAGTAGAATAGGACATTTTGGACATCCAACTTTAATTAGTTATGCAACTCCTTAAATTTCGAAATGAATAGGTAATTACTGCCATTTTTTGGTAGGATTGACTTCAATAACAACAATGAAAATTATTATTACTATGAAACTTTAAAACATGTATCAAATAGCCTAAACACATAAATTACTGATAATTTAAATTTTTAAGAAAAGTTAATTCTAATTGTTCTATTTCTGAACTGCTCAGATATAAAAATCTAAAAAGACTAAATTTAATCAGCTATTGAAATCAAACTAGCCTATCAATAATTCAAAAACTTCATCAATTTGTGATAGTTTTAAATTCCATACAAAATTTAAAAACTATTGCATCAAAATATCTCGGCGTTATTCACTCAATCCTTTCTTCTAAAATTCTACTGATATGCATGATAAACATTCTAAATAGCAAAATAAAAACACACTTTTCATTCCACACATACAATAGAAAATAAATTATAAACACTCAACTACAACAATGAATATTATTGCTACGAAACTTTATAGCATGCATCAAATAGCCTAAACACATGAATTACTCATAATTCAAATTTTTTTAAACACTTGTTCTACTAAAATTCTACTGATATACATGATAATCATTTTAAGTAGAAAAATAACACAAGAATAGAAAATAAATTACAAACATTCAATAAAAAGCCATGCATACTGATAAGTATTTATTAAGTGAAAATGAGAATCTGCCAATTCGCAGACAATTCAAAAGTCATATGTGAAATATTGTTCAACTGGTCTAAAACGATAATAATTTTCAACAAGTTGTGATCTGTATTGTTGCAAGTTATGCATGAAAATACATGCTGAAATCTGTTAAAATTAAAGAAAAAAATTGCTTGACAACAAAATTCACATTCAAAAGATTGTTTTAAATCTTAATATATATAGAGAAAAAATTTTCTGCAATAATATTTTAAAATCCCGAAAACATGAAAAAATGTAGCTTGATTTTACATTCTCATTCTACACAGATACAGAAACATTTCCGCTTTAATTACAAAAAGTTTTAAAGATTAATAATATTAATGCATACAGAATATAATTAACCGTAAAAGTAAAAATAAGTATTTTTAATCGTCTAAAAACTTATAAGTTTTCACTTAGCTTCAAAAACTGATCGGCTTCAGATGCTGCCATCTACCTAGGTCGAATGCCGCTTGCCAAAAATATCGCATCTAAACACTGTAAGAAGTTTCTATTGTACCATGCGACGATTTGCTGCTAAAATAGGAGCGTTCCCATTGGCAGAGGAGGGAACGCGCGCGGTAATAAAGGGTTTCAGAACTTTGTCGAGCCAGTGTGAAGAGCGCCATTAAACCACACGGGGTCATGTGTCGCATCACAGTGGCAGGTAACCGAGGCGTCTGTCCGTGCCCTAAATTAGAAAAAAAAACTGTTCGGCAACTAAATTGGCATCAGAGAAAAAAAATTTTTTAGTACAACATCATTTTTTGGTATAATATTTTCCGAACTTATCAAGGAAAAACGACAAATTCGCTTAAAGTTTAATTTATAAGGATTTAGAAAAAATGCCCCGAAGTGCACATTCTCCCCATCACCTCTATAGAATGTTTGAGCAAAATTTCATAGTTCTATGTCCAGTGGTCTGACTTAGCAAGTTCAAACGCACACACAATCTTCTTTCTTATTTGTATACAAGGTTCCCACTGATACCCGTTACACCCCCTTTACATCTAAACGGTGATAGCTTAGGCCATAAAGATGGTGCCTAGGTATAGTAAAAGGGCTATGCTCTACTGAATGAGACAACTCACACCGCCATCTATCGGCAAATTTTGGAATTAGCGGTCCTATCTCGTAAACGGTGAAAGATACGAGAAAAAAGTGAATTAGAAAGTTGTAGAGCACCCTCGATTTAGTACGAAAAGATACCTTGCGCACATTAATATTCAAAACATAATATAAAAAAATGAACATTTGTTTGATTGTGATTTTCAACACTATGACGTTTTGAAACTCGAGGGCAGCGAGAAAGGACCATCTTATGGACTAAATACCAGCCTGTGTTGTGACGTAGGGGAAACGCAAGCGATTTGCATTCAGGAGGATCATGTTTCTTTCCCCATCGGTTGCGTGTTTTACTGAATGTCTCTACAAACCATGAAAACTTTCTACTGATCTGGCAAAATCGTCTCTCCAAACACACAAAAACATGTCTGGTATAAAAATCATATGGATTTCATGTATTATGCAAATGAGGATGGAACGTTATACCTTTCACCAGAGACTACTACTATAAAAAGTATGTTTCTGCTGGGTTGTACGTTAAAGCTGAGGGTTATGGAAAAATTTGGCATTAACGAGTATTGCGAGATGTTGTTAATTTACTGTGAATTTGAGAGTATGGCAAAATCAGCTGTATCGTGAACGTTTTCCTGAAGGCCCGCATCCTACACGGCAGACCGTCTTAAAAGTTGTTTAAGGGAGACGGGCTGCGTGACCAGCCGACCTCGTGTTTGTAGACCTCGTAATGTAGGACGCAAAGTGCAATCTGAAGATGTGCTAGAATACGCTCTGGCCCATCCTCAGAGCAGCACAAAAATGATCAGTGAAAATTGTGGCCTCTCAAAAAGCCGCGTTTGGACAATCCTGAACGAATCAGATGCTCATCCATACCGATCCACACCTGTGCAGGGATTGCTTACGAGAGATACTGAGAGACGTTACATGTGGTGCAACTTTGTGATGAATAACTTAGAGGACCACCGAACATTGCTGGTAGACATAATATGGTCGGATGAGGCATGTTTTTCGCGTAACGGAATGTTTAATAGACAGATCGTTCATACCTGATCGCTGGAAAATCAGAGGTTTTCTATCGAAGTTCGACATCAACTACGCTGGTCGATTAATGTTTGGTGCGGAATTTTTAATGACAGGCTCATTGGAAATGTATTTTAGGAGGGAAAGTTAACGTGACAACTGTACAGGGTGTAATAACCGACATTGTTGAGAATTTATCGTTGCACGAACTCTGAAATGGATGGTTCCAATCTGACGGCAACCCTCCGCATAAGATTTCCAACGTTAAGCAGTACCTAATGGAGATATTCCAGAATCAAGTCATCGGGTAAGGTGGTTTTGTAGATTGGCCCCGCGCCCACTTGTCTTGACCCCATTGGACTTCTTCTTATGCGGACACACAAAAGCACCCCTCCGCGAACAATGCAGAATCTTCGATGAGATATTGCTGATGTTTGTGCCTCCGTAACACCTGCCATGTTGCACTACGTTCCGCGAGAAATCCAGTCCAGAATGCAAATGTGTATAATGTCTACCGGGGAGCATTTTGAGCAATATAAATAAATGCTCCAGAAGACAGGGACGTGTCTCAGTTTCTTTCTTCCACTCTTTATGGCATGAGAATTTTCGAAATCGTGACCAAACAAATGTTCATTTTTTGCATTTTGTTTTGAGTATTAATGTGCGCAAGATATCTTTTCGTACTAAATCGAGAGTGCTCTACAACTTTCTAATTGTCTTTTTCCTCGTATCTTTAACCGTTTACAAGACGGTGCCGCTAATTCCAAAATTTCCAAAAAGATGGCGCTGTAAATTGTCTCATCGAGTAGCGCATAGCCTTTTTACTATACGTAGACACCAACTTTATAACTAAGCTGCCACTGTTTAGAAGTAAAGGGGATGTAACAGATATAAGTGGGAACCCTGTATATAAATATGCTACAGCTGTTTTTAACTAATTAATTGAGACATCTTGGATTGCCGTATAGCCTCAATACTTGACTAAAATAAAAGAAAATTATGTTTAATATTGTTAGAAAAAGGTACTGAACTTGCTTTGCAGGATTCGATAAACCACAGCAAACAGCGACATTGGAAGTTCAATATAAAGAAGTGGTAAAACATTGCCGTTTTCGGATAAGATAATGTGTGTAAAGCCTAACACAATGGTGGCGAATCTATGACCCGCGGGTCAGGCACTGTCCTACGAACGCTTTTTAAAAGACACACGTGTGGAATTTTTTTAACCTTTTTAATATCATAAAAAAGAGAACAGACAATCGGAAATACAAAAAAATTAAAGATGTCTATAAAAAATTAATCGATTTTCTATCGTAGCACTGCACCTGTACATGACTCGATGAAGTTATCTTTTTTTCATTGTTCATTCAAATACTCAGTGCAGGGACGGCACTGGGCAGGGCGTTTGCCTGATGCGGTAATGCATGGTGTCACCCCACTGATATCAATTTCTTGACGTCGACCTTTATTTTTTTATCTTCTCTTGGAAAAGTCAAAGTGGTAAGACAAAAAGAAAAAGTAATTTTTTTAGATGTTTTTAAAAGTGAGAACAAAAATTATAAGGTCTTCGACTGTCAAGTTTTTCTGTTATCAAATGTTCGGTGTTTATAAATTATTGGCACCATTTTTATCATACACGTCCCTTTCCAAGTGATGTCCCTGACTTAGCGACACGCGAGCCAATATTAAATAAAATAATAATGACAAAATATTTACCAACTTCTCAAAATGGTTCGCCATCTGTGGCCCAGCACATGATTACAGAGACTCGAATGCAAAACAATTTTAATTAATTAAAGTTCTTCAAATCATGTTTCAAATGAGAGAAAATTGTCTAGCAACAAATTTATAAAATATCTTTCTATTTGGTTTAAAATGTATAACACTGTTCTTTTTCGCAATCTTTGTGAATACTGTTGTCTTCTGCAATAATCCTGCTTTTTCATGCATTTTTTCTCAGGTTACCATGACCATGACCATGACTCCAACCATTCTCCTCCTTTTCGTAAGATCTGTCCTTCCTCGAAATGCGTTCTCTTGCATATTTTATTGTGCAATTATCTTGTTGTAGTGTTTTCTGTATTATTATTGCGATGAATAAAATAATTCTTTTCTCTACGAACTTCATCAATTTATTTGGGTCCTCCTTTTCGTTGAAAAAAGATTCGTCATCTTACAGTTCGAATATAGTTTAAAATTCTCGTATATCAGTGAATAGAAGGAAATTTTTTAATGATTTTCTACCAAATTTTTGATTATTTTCTTTAAAAAATATAAAAAAGACTGCCCCCTACCAATTTTTTTAGATTATATTTTTTCTTCATGCCTACCTTAATCTTGCTGTTTTTATCATAATTTAACTGAGAAGTATTGAAATTTATGTTTAAACTTAATTTGGGCTTTAACGTGTTAAGTGGCCCCAAAGGATATGCAAAGAGGTGACTAGTGTGGCATACCGACGACGGATCAAACAATTTTCTTTTTTGTTATTTCGCAACATTTTCATTTTCGTCTACAAGTTTCGGTCCTCAATTCATGCTAACAAAAAACTCGTCAAATGAGCTGTACCTAAATTTATTTTTATTTCAATGCAGATTCTGCATGAAGGAAGTACGGTGTGACGACACAATACTACAATAAGACTGCATGCAGTTAGATGACATGCACAGTTAATTTTGTCGTATAAATTTGAACGTCACTTCACTTGGCTAACTTATTCACGTTGGTGTGGAGCGGAAATTTGGAGAGGGGGATGCTAGCTCATGTGTGGTCGTCGTCATCCGACTGAGATTCAAAACTAAGGGGCAAGACAAAAATGTAATATGACTAAATTATAAAAAGACTAACTTACTATTTACGGTTTATATTACTGTGACTCGAATCATAAATAAGAAAAGCTTAATTTTTCCGTTAGTTTTCTGAAAAAAATAGAAAATTAACATGAAAACATCGGGAGTTTTCTCGTCTCGGTATTCTCATATATTGCGGAGAATTTTATGTTTAGCTTCGTAAATATAAAGAATACGATTCACTTTACATTTAGGGCCGCTTCCGGTCGACCCAATTGGTAAAAAAAAATTATTCAGATCGAAGATGTTTCTCACCAAGACCTCACAAACAAATCAATCTATAAGTGGCGGACAGGGTCTCAAAATATTGATTGCTGAGAAACGATGAGAACCCATTCACATCCACATTGCTATAATTTAATTAAAGCCATCTTTATAAAGAGTAGATGAAATTTCCAAAAAATGCAAGAATTAAAACTAATTGGTACTTATATAATATTTGCGATATACAGACTGCCTAAGTACCATAACTTCAGATCTCCACAAGCTATAGTCATTCACCTAAGTGCTCTCTAGGTACAGCAAAGTAGCTCTGTACCACGCAGTGAGATTAATTCGAAAACGGTAAGCGATGCGGAAGAAAAGGAAATTCCAAATTATTAAGCATCATCGATTTTGTACGAAAAGAAATCTTCTACACTTTCGAGTTAAGAATAGAAGCAGAAAACTAGCATTTGTTTGTTGACGATTTCCAAAACTGTGTGGTTACAAAACACGGAAGAATTGTGCCCTTGCCTTGTGCATATGCTTTTTTTTCCTTTCCTCAGCCATAAAGTGCATCTAGAAGGCAATTCCGATATAAATTACTGGTCGATCAACCCTTGTTATTGAATATTCTGAACCATACCTTAACTGACGTGCATACTTGACGTCGGACTTCGACAGCTCATCAACTTCTGTCGCCATTAATGGGCTTTCAGCCTGTTGTGCACGTCTGTAACCGAAAAGCATGCTCATCTGTCCATACCATTTTTGTCAAGATTAATTGACGTTAAATCTTTCCATCTCGAGGAAACTTTAGAACAGTTCAATTTTTAAACTCCAAACCCAACTTAGAATAAAAAGTCACAGTTATGAACAGAAATAAGCTCAATTATTATTACATTTAATACTAACCTTCCATACTCTCCTCTGAGTGGCGCTGTGCTTATTTTTATCAAACTTCCTACCATTTATCTCCTCATCTTGTGTGGGTGAAATGCTAAGCATGTGATTAAGGTATTGAACTCTTTTCCGGATTGTTGACTCGACGTAATCTACGAATCCCTCTTGATAGCTGCGAAACTCAAATCGTGAGACAATTTTTTTTATATTTATATGAAAAAATTGAAATTTTAAAAATTGTAAATGTTCTTTTTATAAAAATGAGTTATCAACTAATAATCTAGTCTTATAGAATCAAACTATTGTCATGAAAGTTGTTTCAAGTAACAATATAATTGCTATACGCTACACGATAAGCCACCTTACTGCGTTAGCTAATTCGAAATTGGCGCTCTTATCTCGAATATAGTTTAAAAATAGAGAATGAAGTATGGTATAATGTTGTAGATGATGTTGATGCGAAAAGGGGCACCTTGCACACATTGAAATTAAAAATGGAAGACGTAAACGCGGATTTTTTTTCATCCCGATTTCTAAAAATGCAACGTCACAAATGGACTGTATGCATCTCTAAAGGCTACATTTGGAAAGTCCTGAGCGAATTTCGGCGTCGGTACCTTTTTGGCAGGGGAGGTTGAAATATATTACTCATAGTGTTTCTTATCATCTATTCCTTAGAGGTCTACCCTAGTAGCATGAATTCATCGTTTTTTGCCTGGCCTTTCATCGAATTCATCGGAAACTGATCTAGTATCTTCGAGACCATATCGTTTAGATCAGTATCCGAGAACCGGTTTCAGTTTTGGTAAATTTCATCGGAAAATGATATGTTTATGAGCAGTATTTCCGATGAAAATTTGTCGATCGGAAATTCACGGCATATAGATATCGTTCCGATATCGGATAATGCATGAAATCACTGTTAGTCGAATTTGATTGGTCAACGACACTGTGATGTGTCGTTCGAGAGTATTTTCAACTTCAACTTCAATGGCTGCCACTACTCGACCTGACACTGCTAGATTTGACCATCTTTCATTTGGAAAATTGTAAGTATCTATTTTATTCTTAATTATCTTTATTAATTTTATTACGTACGGTATGTTTAGTAAATGAATAAAATTATTATAACGCATTTTTGAAAGTTAGATATACTAAAGTTGCTATTCAGAAGCTACAGTAGGTATAACATTAATACAAAACCTATGATTGAATAATTATCATTCTCAGTGCAAAACAATATATTCATGCTAGAATAATTACTTACTCTCTGTGTATAAAAAAGTTTGCACACGCATGCATAAAAAAAATTCGTGGTAATTTTCGACAATGTAAACAATTGTTCTCGTACAATTTTCTCCTCTCGGCTCGAATGTAAACAAACGATCTCGCAGTCTTCTCCAGTTCATCCTTCTCTGCCAGTCAATTCCAGAAGTTTTCAGTGCCTATCAGTTGTGGGTAACAATATGATAACTGTTAATTTCTGTTTATCTTATAAATTAAGATTTTTTCCCCCTCGAAATTGGCCATTTTCAATTTTTTCAAAATCCAGATATTCTAAGCAAGTTTTGTTGTTTTTCTAACTAGCTTGGGGCAATTCCTCTTCCAACATTGTGTGTATAAAATTAAAACTGTTTTTAAAAGCTTCACATTGTTCATACGAACAAGAATATATAGCATATATGTGAAATTTTCTCTTACCCAAAAATTAAAGTATCTGTTCGTTCACATGCAACTTACAGAGA
>BGPR01025374.1:0-15822 GCA_013235015.1 Araneus ventricosus
GTGGTCTTTACACATAATTTGTAGGTTTCTATCAAATTTTGGACTATAACTCAAAAACTTGAATAGCTAGATGGATAAAATTTGATACACAGTTTTATCGTCATGAATGTAGGTCCGTATAAAATTTTGGGCCAAATCCATCAAAAAGAGGCGTTCAAATTGCATATTCAATTTCTTTTAATCCGATTCTCATGCGTACTGGTAGCAATCTGTTATTGTTGTAAATTTTATTTACATCAATAAATAATGTTTTCAAACATGAATTATAACAATTGTAAATAAAATTCAAACCGATCTCATTATTTCAGCAAATCTTTTATTCCCGCGCTTTTGCAATTGTTACGGTTGTGGTAGTATTAATTGTTTTCTTGGGAATTTAATTCCAAAGCAGAATTTTCGCTTTAGTATTCATTGCATTGCCTATTTTATCGCGCCTGCTTCAAAGTAATATTTTTTTGAAACGTGGCAACAGATATTTGATTTCAGGTTTGTTTGTTTGTTTCACTTTCTCGTATACGAAGTATACAAAGAGAAAGTAGTGTAGTCGTCAAAAAAATTCGAACTCCAGATTTTGACGAATCTCCACTTAGAAAGTATACGAGAAAGTTTAGGGGAGACCACTCCCGCTGGTTTCGAAGCATTTTCTGTATCTGAAATGTGCAGTCACATGCATGACGTCTTTCGCAGCTTTCTGCACAGTGTCCACTTGAGTTACCACACTGTTTCTAGGGGAAGGTCGTTTCAGTGGTGGCAATTGGCGGGAAAAAAATTATGGATTCCTAAAAGCACCCCGGAGTACAGTAGAACCCCGGTAATCCGGACGAATTCAGGCACATGGACGTCCGGATTAGCGAGGTATTTAAAAAAATAACGTAAAATACTTTTTTCAAGAATTGCATGTATAGGTACTATGGTATATTTGTATGAACTAAGATTTTATGGATAAATTGAATGAACATGATATGTACATACATAATTACTACATATGCAAGTGAATGAACATAATCAGTGTCCAAAAAAGTCAGTGATTTTTTTTGCGCTGCCGTTCCAATTTTTAATTCAAATGTCCGATCTCTTAAACACCTGAGGAGCATAATTTCGTGTGCTTCAAAATTTTGCTCTTCAGCCCACTGAAATGAAGTGTTGAGTGCCGCCACAGTCTCAGAATGAGAAATTTTGACGGGGTTTACAGGGGTGACGTCGTCGTCAGCATCATCTTCTGCTGTTACCGTCCTGAAAATTTCGCCGTCTGTTAAAATTTCATTTCGAGCCAAACTGTCGTCAGACTCAGCAGTCCACTGGAGGGCTTCAGTATTAGACACCGGGTTCGTGTTTTGTATTTGGTTAATGAGTGATGCAAGCTGAATTTCTTCAGTTTGAACATTTTCTTCAACTTCAGAATCAATAAAATTGGGAAGCAAATTTTTCCACGACTTGTTGATCAGCAATGTAGACACAGATGCCCAACAGTTAGCAAGACTGAACACGACATCTTTTAATTTTACATTTTTCAGTGTTTTTTTCCCAAGTTTTCATTGTGCACAGGATCATGGAGAATGTTCGTAAGAAGCAACTTGCGATATCCCAGCTTGATGTTTTGAGTAACATTCTGATCCATGGGTTGGATCAGCGCAGAATGCGGGTTTGCCTCATTCTCCATCGATCGTCCGGATTACCGAGGGTTCCGGATTAGCGCGTGTCCGGATTACCGGGGTTCTACTGTATAGGGGCTAGAAAACAAAATTGAAAAATTTAGTTATAGTACTAGCTAACTTCCCGGACATTATTGTTTTTTTTTAGTTTTTATACTTTCTAGTTTTAGGCAGCTAAAATGAAATAAAAATGTAATTTTTTCCGCAAAAAATTGGGGTGGGAGTGGGAGTGACCCTCTTCCTCTAGTCGCTGCTACTGGTAATTTTATTGAAGACCCTGGGTAGTGAGAGTAATCATATGGAATAATGGTTTGTCATTGTACTCTATAGGCATATTTTATATTGAATTTGCAGTTTCTCTGCAATTAATTATTTAATGTAATTAGAGGCCCAGCCAACATTTCTTTCACGAAATTAACGGCAATGTTTACTTCAAAAAAGTCTTAATAAAATTTGAAAAGCATAATTATATTTCATGTTATGAAAATATGTTGTATACAAGAATATATGATATATGTATATACATAATTATATTTAATGTTTTGAAAATATGTTGCATACAATATATATAGAATCTCCCTACAACGAAGTCTCCCTACAGCGAATTTCTCCCTATAACGAAATTTTTAATCGGAATGTTAAATAACATTCAAAATATTCTCCATATGACGAAGTGGTTGTCTCCCTATAACGAATTTTTTCAGACCTTTATATCTTTTCGATTTTTGTCATTTTTGAAGAAAGTTGTGCAAACAAATCGCTCATACGTGCCTGTTTCTGGAACCACTCGCATTGTTCATTCCAGCGATAACACATAACAATAGAATGCTATGTGAAGGGTAATGCAGTTGTGGGGATCTGGGTTTCTACAGAGGGAGCAACATTTCTACGGGTCAAGATTCCAAGAATCGGGGTGGAGCGGGGGTGGAAACGGCAAATGGATGTGACAATTCGCATTTTATGTTTATCCGTACTAGCACATATTCTCTAAATTGGTGAATTGTCTTCACTTTTGAGCATTTTATTTATACAGCAAAAATTAGTATAATTTTAACAAATTTATAATAAATATTACTTCATTTTTAATTGAAAGTGATAATTAAATATTTTTGAATTTATCGCGCATACTAAAAGGTGAGTTATATTTACTTAAATAACTGCAAAAATCTCTAATCTCCGTATAACGAAATTTTCTCTATAGCGAATTTTTCAACTGGAACCAAGCGATTTCGTTATAGGGAGATTCCACTGTATTTTATTACTGTATCTTATATGAAGAATAGAAAGTATTGCAGTGACGAATACAGGATTCGGGTGGGCTGAGGTCATGAAAATTTTGTATCGTAGTGACGAATGTCAAACCCCATGGCTTACGTAAACCAAAACACTTTAACTTTACAGACTTTACTCACCTGACAATAAGAAACGTAAAGAACACTGCAATACTTCCGATAATTTAATAAAAAATACAATGAAATAACTAGCCGAAAAATGTTTTCGACCACGTCAATGCTACAAGTACAAGTGGAATGCCTAGAAAAGTAGGAAAATTTTCGAGCCTGTCAAGCCAGAAAGCAATTTTGTCACGATTTTATTATTATTTTTTAAACGCGCCTTCATGTGCCCCCTTCACGCCTTGGGTGACCCTGCCAGGAGGAAAAACTCCAGACTTACATCGCCCATTACACCCAGGGCCACCCCCCCGCCACGATGAGGCAGCATAATAGGACTTGGGGGGCGGGGGAGGGTTCTGTAAGTTTCGTATAAAGTTTTAAAAACACCAACATATTGTCGAGGGCTCTGTTGTTCTTTCTTATTCCACTTTTTCTAGTCCTCAGCTAGACCAAGTCCAAGAGTCCGCGTGCCCACAGAAAACTATAGGCGAACGATTCATGGTGAAGGAGGAGATTGCAGTTGATGTTGGCACTAGACCTTGGACGCCCGAGGGAAGAAGTCTGACTTTGTCCACTTCCTTTATACTTTAGCTGGGTATAATGGAATGGCCTTCACGACTTGGGTGACCCTCCAAGGAGAAAAACTCCTCGTACTCTCGCCCATTCCACCTTGGCCCCGCCACGATGAGGCAGAATAATAGGACTTTGGGGGAGGGTTCTGTGAGTTTCGTATAAAGTTTTGAAAACACCATATTGTCGAGGGCTCTGTTACTGTTTCTTATTCCACTTGTTCTAGTCCTCAGCTAGACCAAGTCCAAAAGTCCGCTTGCCCACAGAAAACTATAGGCGAACGATTCATGGTAAAGGAGAGATTGCAGGATGTGGCACTAGACCTTGGACGCCCGAGGGTAGAAGTCTGACTTTGTCCACTTCCTTTATACTTTAGCTGGGTATAATGGAATAGCCTTCACGACTTGGGTGACCCTGCAAGGAGAAAAAACTCCAGACGTACTTCGCCCATTCCACCCAGGCCCCCCGCCACGATGAGGCAGAATAATAGGACTTTGGGGGGGGAGGGTTCTGTGAGTTTCGTATAAAGTTTTGAAAACACCATATTGTAGAGGGCTCTGTTACTGTTTCTTATTCCACTTGTTCTAGTCCTCAGCTAGACCAAGTTCAAGAGTCCGATCGCTCACAGAAAAACTATAGGCGAACGATTCATGGTAAAGGAGGAGAGTGCATCTTCTGTTGGCACTAGACCTTGGACGCCCGAGGGAAGAAGTCTGACTTTGTCCACTTCCTTTATACTTTAGCTGGGTAATGGAATGGCCTTCAAGCTTGGGTGACCCTGCAAGGAGAAAACTCCAGACGTACTTCGCCCATTCCACTCCAGGCCCCCCGCACGATGAGAGGCAGAATAATAGGGACTTTTGGGTGGGGGGAGGGCTGTGAGTTTCTGTATAAAGTTTTGAAAACACCATATTGTCGAGGGCTCTGTTCTGTTTCTTATTCCACTTGTCTTAGTCCTCAGCTAGACCAAGTCCAAGAGTCCACCTGCCCACAGAAACTATAGGCGAACGATTCATGGTAAAGGAGGAGATTGCAGTTGATGTTGGCACTAGACCTGACGCCCGAGGGTAGAAGTCACTCTTGTCCTTCTATACTTTAGCTGGGTATAATGGAATGGCCTTCACGACTTGGGTGACCCTGCAAGGAGAAAAAACTCCAGACGTACTTCGCCCATTCCACCCAGGCCCCCCGCCACGATGAGGCAGAATAATAGGACTTTTGGGTGGGGGGAGGGTTCTGTGAGTTTCGTATAAAGTTTTGAAAACACCATATTGTCGAGGGCTCTGTTACTGTTTCTTATTCCACTTGTTCTAGTCCTCAGCTAAGAGTCCGACCAAGTCCAAGAGTCCGATCGCTCACAGAAAAACTATAGGCGAACGATTCATGGTAAAGGAGGAGAGTGCCGCTTCTGTTGGCACTAGACCTTGGACGCCCGAGGGAAGAAGTCTGACTTTGTCCATTGCCTTTATGCGTTAGCTGGGTATAATGGAATGGCCTTCACGCCTTGGGTGATCCTGGAGAAAAAGTCTTGACGTACATCGCCCATTTTCCACTCCCCCCGCCACGATGAGGCAGCATAATAGGACTGGGGGGATAAAGCAATGTTGTCATGATTTTTTTATTATTATTTTAATGAAAATTAAGAACAAACAATTGTAGTGATTTTAAATAAAGTCAAGAATTTTGGTTTAGCTCAGGTGGGTGGTCTGCAGCACGATAGCCCCCCTTGATTCGCCACTGTAATATAGAACAATTCCGGTTATACTATATTACAATACTTTCGGCTTACCCGGTTATCCGAAGTAAAGAGGGAGTGGAGACATTTCGGATAACGAATTTTTCGGTTAAGCCATGAACATCTAGTACTTGTTTAAAAAATCTAATTACTGTATGTAATTCTGAAATGTTTTGAGTGTGGAAGGAATTGAAAACTTTCTTTGCAGGATACGCTCATGTTCTTCATTAAAGTTAACCCTCCGTCGGGAGTAATATTCGCACCGGCGAGTTCGGGCGCAATATTCGCACTGTGGAGCTCGGGCGCAATATTCGCACCGTGGAGTTCGGGCGCAATAAACGCACCGGCGAGTTCGGCGCAATATTCGCACTGTGGAGTTCGGGCGCAATATTCGACGCGGAGTTCGGCGCAATAAACGCACCGCGAGTTCGGGCGCAATATTCGCACTGTGGAGTTCGGGCGCAATATTCGCACCGTGGAGTTCGGGCGCAATAAACGCACCGGCGAGTTCGGGCGCAATATTCTCACTGTGGAGTTCGGGCAATATTCGCACCGTGGAGTTCGGCGCAATAAACGCACCGGCGAGTTCGGGCGCATATTCGCACTGTGGAGTTGGGCGCAATATTCGCACCGTGGAGTTCGCCAAACGCACCGGCGAGTTGGGCGCAATATTCGCACCGGCGAGTTCGGCGCAATATTCGCTGTGGAGTTCGGGCGCAATATTAGCACCGTGAGTCTGGGCGCAATAAACGCACCGGCGAGTTCGGGCGCAATATTCGCACTGTGGAGTTCGGGCGCTATCTGCACCGTGGAGTTCGGGCGCAATAAACGCACCGGCGAGTTCGGCGCAATATTCGCATCTGTGGAGTTCGCGCAATATTACGCACCGGGAGTTCGGGCGCAATAAACGCACGGCGAGTTCGGGCGCAATATTCGCACCGGCGAGTTCGGGCGCAATATTCTGACGTGGAGTTCGGGCGCAATAACGCACCGAGAGTTCGGGCGCAATATTCGCTCCGTGGAGTTCGGGCGCAATTCGCACCGGCGAGTTCGGCGCAATATTCGCACCGGCGAGTTTGGCGCAATATTCGCACCGGCGAGTTCGGGCGCAATATTCGCACGGGAGTTCGGGCGCAATATTCGCACCGTGGAGTTCGGGCGCAATAAACGCACCGGCGAGTTCGGGCGCAATATTCGCTCCGTGGAGTTCGGGCGCACACGCACTCGGCGAGTTCGGCGCATATTCACCGGTGCGGGCGCAATCATTCGCACCGGGAGTTGGCGCAATATTCGCACTGTGGAGTTCGGGCGCAATATTCGCACCGTGAGTTCGGCAATAAACGCACCGGCGAGTTCGGGCGCAATATTCGCTCCGTGGAGTTCGGGCGCAATATTCGCACCGGCGAGTTCGGCGCAGTATTCGCACCGGCGAGTTCGGGCGCAGTATTCGCACCGGTGAGTTCGGGTGCATTTTTCGCACTGGCGAATTGGACGCAATATTCGCATCGGCGAGTTCGGGCGCAGTATTCGCACCGGTGAGTTCAGTGCATTTTCGCACTGGCGAGTTCGACGCAATATTCGCATCGGCGAGTTCGGGCGCAATATTCGCACCAACTGACAGGCACAAGTAAACAATATCGTAATTAATATTGTTAATAGCCATTGATTTTAATTTTAACGTTCTAAAATGAATCACTGACCTTTTTCGGGAGGCTTAAAAGAAAAAAGTAGGGATATCGTTGATTATTTTAGTGCAGTTTTTTTGGATTTGTGATTTCAGAGGCATTTCGGATGACACGGGTTTCGGTTAACTGGGTTTTTACTGTAATTAGAAAATCCGGCTAGGCTTTGAAGAATCTCCACACTGGAAAAGACTATTTTTGGAATTATGTTTGTCTGTCTGTGAACACGATAACTCCAAAGCACAACGAGCTGGAAGCTTGAAATTTGGTGCGTGTCTTCAAACCAAAATTCTAGATCTGTGTCACTTCTCGACAAAATCCGTTGACAGCCAGTATAACTGCCCGTCCATGTGCATGTGAACGCGATAAATCACAAACGCAATGAGCTAGACCAGAGGTTCCGAAAATGTGGTACGCGTACCCCTGGGGGTACGTAAAGGACCAGTTGAGGGTACACGAAGGACAAGTTGGGGCACGTTAAGGATCAGTTGGGGTATGTGAAGGACCAGTTGGGGCACGTGAAAGACTAGTTGGGGTGCGTGAATGACTAGTTGGGTACGTGAAGGACCAGTTGGGGTACCGTGAAAGACCAGTTGGGGTACTTGAAGGACCAGTTGGGGGTACGTGAAGAACCATGGGTACGTGAAGGACCATAAAGTGAAAGACCAGTTGGCACGCGAAGGACCAATTGGTACGTGAAGGATCAGTTGCGGTACGTGAAGGACCATGGGATACACGAAAGACCAGTTGGGTACGTGAAGGACCATGGGATACACGAAAGACCAGTTGGGGTACGTGAAGGACCATGGGGATACACGAAAGACCAGTTGGGGACGTGAAGGACCAGTTTAGGGCACGTGAAGGACGGTTGGGGTACGTGAAACAGTTGGGTACGTGAAGAACCATGGGGATACGTGAAGGACCATGGGGGTACGTGAAAGACCAGTTAGTAATGGAAGGACCAGTTGGGTGCGAGATTGGGGAAAGTGGAGGACCAGTTGGGGTACGTGAAGGACCATGGTGATACACGAAAGACCAGTTTGGGGTACGTGAAGGACCAGTTGGGATACGTGAAGGACCAGTTAGGGCACGTGAAGGACCAGTTGGGGTACGTGGAGGACCAGTTGGGGGTACGCGAAGGACCAGTTGGGGTACGTGAAGGACCAGTTGGGGGTACGCGAACTCAAAATCCGTAATGACGGACACAAGAAAACATAAGCGATTAAGAATTTTACAAAATTTTTTTCCCAAGTTCGTGTAAAATGTTTTGTTTTCCCCAGTTCATGCAAGAAGCGGAAGTAAAAGTAGTGTAAGCTCTAAAAACCTATCCCCATAATAAGAAAGAACGAAAGCAAAAGGAAGTGTAATTTTTAGATATTCGTATAAGTTAATGCGAAATTATTGCAATACTGATTTCATCTGTTAAGAAATAAAATGTAAAATCAAAAATCAGTCCCGCAAGTGTTATAATTTCCCGTCATTTGACTTTTGAGCCAATCTAAGCCCTTAAGGTATCCGCCTACGTTGAAAACACTGATTTTTGAACACTTTGGCGAAAATTATTTTTTTGACTTTTTCTTGTAGCCCAGACTTTCGTCTTTACAAATACGTTTACATTTTTTTCTAAGTGAATTAGAAAAAAAAAATTATAACTATTTTAAAATGCTTTGTTCGCATTTCAAGCCCTTTTGATTTCAAAATTTCTAGCCGCCTTCGGCGACCAGCTGCTCGCCCATAATATTATTGGCCTGTGGCTGTGCTTGCATATCGGCGGAATAAATTGTCGAATTAACGGAATAAATTGGCGAACTGGCGGAATAAATTGGCAAATTGGCGGAATAAATTGGCGAATTGGCGGAATAAATTGGAGAATTGGCGGTTGTAGAAGCTGAGGAACTCTGCCAAAAATTTATTTGGCGATATATCTCAAAAATGGAGGGTGGTGACTGGCAGGCGAACATTAATGATGCATCTAGGGTTCATAAGATTTCATATGAAAATAAAAATTATCGAAATCGGTCCAATGATTGGGGTTGGGGGGATTCTGTCAAGGTTTCTCCCATAGTTAAGTTTAGTTATATTAACGTCCCGTTTTTGAAGCAACATGAGGGCTATTTTGGGACGCACCTCGTCATTTTAAACTGCGGTCAGATGACGAGGACCCCTCTCACCTGAGCTGGCACCCCTTCTCCAAACTTCTGCTCCACACTAGCGGGAGGACGTTTGACCCTCTACGTATGATGTAATGTGCAGCGGCCCAATACACGGAGGATCTTCTTTGGAATCGGGTTTCGATTCTGGAATTCTACGGCGCCGAGCCCGAAACTTACCACTAGACCACCGTGCCCCCTTTTTTCTCCATAGAGAATGTATAGTTTTGTAGTGTTTGTTCAATTTCTATCGAAAATGGAAGGTGATGATTGCCAAGCAACCCTTGATGACCTTTATACACATCATAAGCTTTCATATGAAACAAAAATTGTCGAAATCGGTGCGGTGGTTGGGGATGGGGCATTGCTCCTCTGGTTTTGTCAATTATTTTAAATATATAGATTAATCACTTATGGAGAAAATTTGCTTTCAGCTGTTTTTAAAAAACGTTTAGTCCAACTGATATTCTCATTTTAAGGTATCCGAACACGTTCGGAGCAATTTTTTTAAAAATTGTAATATAGAAACACCATAATATGCTTTTTAGATTTGAACTTTATAAAGATTAATAATAGAGTGTTATTTTGGAGAATAAATTATTATGAATTTTCAAAAAAACCTAAATTTGTGCTGTTTTTCAGCGAAAATTTTGAAAAACTTCAAACATTCTAGAGGTCAAACTTTTGTAGTAATTCAAATAAAACTAATACTAAAATAAACTCCATACTAAGGACTAGTGCTTGTACTAGAATCTTAACATTCTTTGGATAAATAAAAATTTTAGTGCTAATCGAACAATCATTATAAGATTTTCTGCAAATTTTTCATGTCATTTTTCAAATAAAAGACCATAATTAGAAAAATATTGTTACAATATACATTATTCTAGTACATTCACTAGAGAAACATTTGAAGAAAGTGTTCACAAAATTTCAGAACAATCGAATGATAATATCTTGAGTTATCATGTTTGAAGTGTGAAAATTATGCATAAATCTAGTTTTGAGAAAAATCAAATTTTAGTTTTGTCGCACGCTTCAATTAAGTATCTGAACTTTTAAAAAAAATACTAAAAATATACTAACATCGTATTAACTTGAAAAAATGCAGTTTAAAATAGTTTTTGGCAGGTTTCTGTCCTTTAATTGACAACTTTCGGTTAATTAAACGCCCACTTCCGGTTTTCGATTTGTTATAAAATAATTAATATCTCATCTTCTAATTAACTTACCGACAAAAGTAAATATGTTTTAGAAAGGTAAAGGAATGAACTATCCAAAACATCAAAAATAAAAAAAAAATTGGAATTTTGGTCGAAAATCGACTTTTCAACGTGTTCGGGCAGTTTTTACTCGATGTTTCACTCGATAAGATGATTTCGTGAATTATAATGTTTTATGTAAAAGTAATTTTTTACATTAAAATACTAGACATGAAAGATTTTTGTCCTGAGCAACGCTATATATATTAGCTAGCTTTAAACAAATTCTTATTTAAATTTTAAGATTACGAGTTAAAAAAATACTGGAAAAGGTAAGAATTCTCATAGCTTTGGGCCTAATCGACAATATTTGGTTCTGTAACACGTAACAATTTCAAAAAATTTTAAAAACAGCTCACAATCTTCAGCAAAGGGATTATGATGTCACGTGGTTTCGACGAAATGCATGCTGGGAATAGAACACTGCGACCTTGGTTACGAAGAACGGAGGGAAAAATAGAGCGAAAATATTTTAACACTTCAGAAAAAAAAATTAATTAATATTCAACCATAAAAGATATTTTAACCGTTCTTGTTTTAAATGGGGGGGGGATATTCCATTCATTACCTCAAAAAAAATGGCAGTAAATTTAAATACGAAAACAAAATTTCGATGGCGAAACTGACTATTTTTAAAAATTTTTTCAAAATTCTGTAAATTACGTTTGAAACTCAAAATTAATTCATTGGAAATAAAATTGTTTGTTCTATCTGATGGTACATCAACTGTTTTTCAACTGTCATTAGAAAAGATACTACAGCCGTAAACGTGCCGAAAATGGTGTGGAATGATTATTATACAGCAAGTAAAATACGCGAGACATAAACACGTTAAGACACTGCCGAAAATAATAAGCGAAGTCATTCAGTTGAAGGTTATGACGTATCCTGCGCTCTGCACCGTCAGCCAATGAAATTGCATCAATAAAAGTCGGGAAGGCTCCGAAGAAACTTCCGCGGGAGTATGCTCGCTAGAGAAAAATATCTTTCAACTGACCAGGAAAAAATTAATAAAAAAAAAGGAAAAAACTATTTTCACCGTTCTTGTTTTAAATCCGACAGAACCGTTCCAGTTACAAGCTGAAAAAAATTGAAAATAATAGTGTTATTAGAACGTCGGATGCAACAAATTTAAAAACAAAAATAAAATTTCGATTGCAAAACTGACTGTTTTTTAAAAATTTCTCAAAATTCAGTAAATTACGTTTGAAGGTCAAAACAAACTTCATTGGAAATAAAATTGTTTGTTCTATCCGATGGTGCATCAACTGTTTTTCAACTGTCATTAGAAAAGATACTACAGCCGTAAACGTGCCGAAAATGGCACAAAACATTAAATAAAAAATTTTCTAGATTGAATTTTAAAATTCCGGCGTCGAGGTGCATTCAGTCACCATTACGTTTACTTGTGTGTCAAATTTCATGGCTGTAAGTGCGATAGATTCGTCTGGACATCGCACGCACACACGCACGCAAACATTGCCTTTTATAAGTGCAGATTATGAATCATGAAATATATTGAAGACTAGAAAGTAAACACTATTGAAATAAAGGTTTTTAAAGAACGCACTTTTTTTTTATATACTGGGAAAAAAATTACCAAAATATGGAAGTCAGAGCAAAATCACAAAAGCATGGTCGCTTAAAAGAATTCTTTAACTATTCTTTTTCTTATCTGCAATACTTTCTCTAAGATAGTAAGTATATTGAAAAATATACCCAGTAAGCTGAAAGATTATGGTTGCTATGTTTTATTGCTTTTCATCAACATTTTTTAATACAGCTAACATGCTACTGGACGTAAAGAGGCCATTTTAATGTTGAAATCAATTGCATATTTTGCATGTGGAATAAGAAAGTGAAGTTCGTGGCTATAACTTGCAGTTGGTTATTATATGACGCGGACGTTCATGTAGACAACGAACAGAACAGGTGCAAAGCTACTGAAAGAACACGATATAAAAGTCTATCACAATTTGAAATTTATAATTGCTTAGTTAAGGGAATCATGAATATCAAATTATTCATAAAAGATTCAATTGAAATTATATTCCCGGCGAGCAAGCTGGTCACTGAAGGCGGCTAGTCTATACTTATAAAAGGCAATGTTTGTGTGCGCGCGATTTCAAGACGAATCTATCGCACGTACAGCCATGAAAGTTGGCACACAGGTAATCGTAATGACGACTCCATGCACCTCGAAGACAGGATTTTAAAATTTAATCTAGAAATTTTTTTATTTAATGTTTTGTGTTGTTTTAGGTCATTTTCGGCACGTTTGCAGCTGTAGTATCTTTTCTAATGATAGTTGAAAAACAATCAATACACCATCGGATAGAACAAACAGTTTTCTTTCTAATGAAATTTGTTTTGAGCTTCAAACGTAATTTACTGAATTTTGAGATTTTTTAAAAAATAGTCAGTTTTGCCATCGAAATTTTATTTTTGTTTTTAAATCTGCTGCATCCTACGTTCTAATAATACTATTATTTTCAATTTTTTTCAGCTTATAATTGGAACGGTTCTGTCGGATTTAAAACGAGAACAGTTAAATATCTTTTTCCGTTTTCTTTAAATTAATTTTTTCCTCGTCTGTTGAAAGATATTTTTCTCTAGCGAGAATTCTTCCGCGGAAGTTTCTCCGGAGCCTTCCCAACATGCATTGTTGCAATTTCATTGGTTAACGGTGCAGAGCGCAGGATACGTCATAACCTACAAGTGAATGACTTCGATTATTATTTTGGGCAGTGTCTTAACGTGTTTATGTCTCGCATATTTTGCTTGCTGTATAATAATCATTTTCACGTTGAAATTTCTTAATACTGTTTCGGATTAACGTACTCTGTATTGTTTTTCTACAGTTGAAATGTCATTATCGCGAAGAAAAATAAGCAGGAAAATCAAATAATGTGTATCTTTTGTTTTGATTTCAGAAATTTTTCATGCCATTGTGGCCTTTTTTTCATTTTGTTGAATTCTTGATCTCACGGGCAAGTTACTTCCTAGTTACTAATAAGCTGAAGATAATATCAAGAAAGTTCAAAGTACAAACTTAGGTGAAAACTCGAATTTTTCAAGATAACACTTCCGAAACAATTTTATTAACATCACAAAGGAATCTTTTTTATCAGATCATTTTTGTCATTTATTTTTTCCTTCATAATACCCGAAAGGAGGATTTAACAAAAATAAAAGAGCCTTCCGTCGGAAATAAAACCTATTATTTTAAAGCATTTCACCTCAAAACTTTGGCATCATCCAAAAATTCGAGTATAAAAAACTTCATTGGATTAACTATAACAGATAGCGTAATCCACTTTGAATTGGGAGAAAACATGGAAAAGCTGCATTAAAAACACAATGTGAAATGAGATAATGCTGCAGTATTCAAATACGGAAATCAAATTACATTTTATATAAATTCCGAATTTTTTTTCCCGTTTCGAAACGTCTCAATTGGAATTCCTTTTCAAAAAAGGATATTTCCTTTGTTAAAAATAATCCTCCTTGCATAGCATCAAATACGTACTCCGATGAACTCAAAAACTCTCACAGTTTTGTTAAGATCTTCTTTTAATACAATAATCCCTCTTTTTTAGATATAAAATAAGAATTTCAGACATGTAAAAAAGTCTTTTTTATTTGATTTTGTCGCGTAACGTGTAACATATCATTTTGCTATGCAAGCGAATGAGCAGCTTAAAACCTTAATAAATAAAAGTCGTTATTTCCCGCTTGTGGGATTTTGTGTAGGAAATCCACCGATTCCCTACAGATTTTTTCCCCATTTTTGCGGAAAACTCTTGGAAATGTATTTCATGTTTATCATGAGGGTAAATACAGTAGACCTTCGTAACTAAAACCTCAATAAATAAAGTCATTATTCTCCGCTGGTGACAGATTTTTTCCCCATTTTTGCGGAAAATTCTTGGAAATGTATTTCATGTTTATCATGAGGGTAAGTACAGTAGACCCTTGTAACTAAAACCTCAATAAATAAAGTCATTATTCTCCGCTGGTGGGATTTTGTGTAGGAAATCCACCGATTCCCTACAGATTTTTTCCCCATTTTTGCGGAAAATTCGTGGAAATGTATTTCATGTTTATCATGAGTGTAAGTACAGTAGACCTTTGTAACTAAAACCTTAATAAATAAAAGTCGTTATTCCCCGCTGGTGGGATTTTGTGTAGGAAATCCACCGATTCCCTACAGATTTTTTCCCCATTTTTGCGGAAAATTATTGGAAATGTATTTCATGTTAATCTTGAGGGTAAGTACAGTAGACCTTCGTAACTAAAACCTCAATAAATGAAGTCATTATTCTCCGCTGGTGGGATTTTGTGTAGGAAATCCACCGATTTCCTACAGATTTTCCGCCCATTTTTTGCGGAAAATTCGTGGAAATGTATTTCATGTTTATCATGAGGGTAATTACAGTAGACCTTCGTAACTAAAACCTCAATAAATGAAGTCATTATTAAAGTCGTTGGATTTCCTACACAAAACCCACCAGGGAGAATGTCAATGACTTCATTTATTGAGGTTTTAGATTACGAGAAGGTCTACTGTAATTACCTGCTATTAAACATGAAATACATTTCCACAGAATTTTCCGCAAAATGGAGGAAAAGAGGGAATTTGGATTTCACACAATCCACCAGCGGAGAATAATGACTTCATTTATGAGGTTTAGTTACGAAGGTCTAGCACCCTCATGATAACAGAAATACATTTCCAAGAATTTTCCGCAAAATGGGGAAAAAATCTGTAGGGAATCGGTGGATTTCACACAAAATCCCACCAGCGAGAATAATGACTTTATTTATTGAAGGTTTTAGTTACGAAGGTCTACTGTACTTACCCTCATGATAAACATAAATACATTTCCACGAATTTTCCGCAAAAATGGGGGAAAAAAATCACCATGAGGGGAATCGTGGATTTCACAAATCCCGACTTATTTATTGAGGTTTTAGTTACAAGGTCTACTGTACTTCACTCATGATAAACATGATACATTTCCACAATTTTCCGCAAAATGGGAAAAATCTGTTGAGATCGGTGGTTTCTACAAAATCCACCAGGAGAATAATGACTTTATTTATTGAGGTTTTAGTTACAAGGGTCCTGTACTTACCCTCATGATAAACATGAAATACATTTCAAAATTTTCAGCAAAATGGGAAAATAAATCGTGTTCCTGACCAATCCGGAGAATAATGACTTTTTATTGAGTTTTAGTTACAAGGTCTACTGTACTACCCTCATGATAAACATGAAATACATTCAAGATTTCCGCAAAAATGTGGAAAATCTGTAGGAATCGGTGGTTTCCTACACAAAATCCTGTGGAGGTAATGAGCAATACGTAAACTT
>BGPR01025375.1:0-22382 GCA_013235015.1 Araneus ventricosus
AACTTTTCTTACGAGCCGCCTTCTTTTGTAATTCGGTGATGTCATCTGAGTCTAATTTTTTGTTTTGGCCATAAATCGTCTGCGCAAGTCTGGAAATAATTTGGAATAGAAAAAGAATAACTTTTTTTTGCCTGTGTGAGAATCTTCCACAGTTTATTTCATTAGAAGGCTTTCGGCGACTTAGACAAGTAACTTTGAGCGGAATGTAAACACATTTATAAAGACGACTAGTGATTTAAAAAAGAACAAAAATTAAAAACAGATCATAAAATTTTCTTTTTTTTACGTTCTGATTTAATTATGTGCAAATGGATTTATGCTTGTACACATCTGTGCAATATGGAACCAACTTCAGAACACAGATTTTGAGATACAGTTGTGTTCGCAAAGCATTACAGAAAACGTTTTTATGCTGCATTGTTCCAAAATTAATTATTGCTTATCAGTAGTGTGTCGTAAAATAGCTTGCAGCTGTTTCAATTTTTTTCGACTTGCTGCACACATTTAGGTGCAGTAACAGTTCTCAACAGTGAGCTCGAAATGACCCTCCCTTTGGATAGTGAGGCCCGGGGTACAAATATTGAGTTGGGATCCCAGTAAATAAAACAGTGGATAAATAAGTAAAATGTTTGATTGTTTAATACAACAAAGGCAAATACCATGACTCACTCATCACGAAATCTCCCAAACCACTGGGACTAGAAACTTGAAATTTGGCAGGCGTTTGCTTCTTGGGGAGTAGGCGCTCATTGAGAAAGGATTTTTCGAAATTTTAATTAGAATTTAAATTATTTAAAAATTACTTTAAATTTTAACGTTTTTCCGGAATAACTTCGGATCCTATTATGGCAAAAATACAATTTTTACATAATCTTAAAGATAAAAATAAATAGCTTTTCAATGACACCGGTCTTATTTCCATGCGACATTTTGTTCAATTTTAATTAAAGTTTCGAAATGTTTTAAAACATGAATTGTAACAATGTTTTTATTGTTGTAAATAAAATTCAAACCATCTCATTATTTCAGCAAATCTTTTATTCACGCGCTTTTGCGACAGATATTTGATTTCAGGTTTGTTTGTTTTTATTGTGTGTGAGGTAGACTGAAATGATTTTCGCACTTTCTTCAAGCATTTTTAACCTCATGCTTTTCTGCTATTTTAAAATTATGAGGCATGAAAACTCTTTCAAATTTTTGCGTATTGCATTATAGGTAATTTTTTATAAAAATTTTGGTTAGGCTTAAGAGTACAGTACTACCCCAAACTTGAATTTCCTCAAGTGATAACTCATCAGATGTGATACTAGAAACGATAAATTACAGACTGAAACTAGGAATTACAAAAAGGCAATAGTGTTCGGGAAAACTAACTAATTTTTAAATCTTATTGTCTACCTCCTATACTCCCGTGTCTTTTAGATATCTATGAATTTTTTGCCGCCTAACTTTTTGTACCCACTGGTTCATACGGGCCTCCAGCATGTTCGGCTTTCGCGACCCTATTCAGCGTTAATCATTCTACCGATGAATGATAGATGAATTGAGTGAAAGTTATTTGAAACTCAGTTTGTAAGTTTCGTTAGCTGCGATGCATCATACAGAATTGTATCGCTAGCATTTTAAAATTTTCATCTTGAAATATTTTACAATATGTCAAATACAATAAAATATTCTGTTTTTTGTTCATCTTTCCTGAATTACCGCGGATGAAACTGCGAGGGGAAATGCTATAATTAATAAAAAGCTAATTTAAACGGGTGAACCAGCTGGTCGCCGAAGGCGGCTAGTATTAATAAACATAAAAGCTTTTTAAAAACATGCTTTGATTACTTCTCTGTAATAAGATAAGATCTCGTAAAGATTAGACAGCGTCCTGATGGTTCCTCCTCCTGGGTTTCTGAATGATCAGGCAGCCTCGACAATAGTAAGGGAACTGTGGCCTTTTACCCCTTTACCGCCGATGACGGGTCGTACCTCTGTCTGAGGGGTCATCGCATGAGCTGCTCATCATAACAGCTATTATGCGAGATACACAGTGCCCGATTAATTGTCGCTGCGGCCGGCCATTCAGGTTTTAACGCATGCCTAGGCTGGGCGGAGTAATTCATTCGCTTATGGTTACATAATGGTCATGACGGCGTCGGCACAGATCCCTTCCATACGAGGTACGCAGAGTCGTAGGAAATGTGGACAACACAACTTTGCTAATATGACCCCAAGAAAAGCGGGAGCTTGCTTATTTATAATTTCAGTTAGCCGTGTTTTCCGATCCCTAAGTGGCCCAACCAAAGTGTACGGTACGGCGCCAAACTTGAATTTTTTTTTGGCAATAAATCGCCAGATGTGGTAACCCAATGGCGGACGGTAACATTGTAAATGTGGTATCATGGCGGACGTTTGGCGAGTTTTTCATGATTTGGCGCCAACTTGGCGAGGGATGTACCTTACACTTTGGTTTTACCCCCAAAGTTTGTAAAACCATAACAGTTATATACGTTTTAAAAAAAGAGATTCGAATCTCTTGTCCGAAACATCGTACAATAATAGCATGATAATTTTTTAGGCTTGATTCGACTGTCCTTATATTATCTTTCAAAATTTATACAATTATAGCAAAGATAATGTGCACATTCACACACGGACACAAAATGTTTTTAATATCGTCGCAACGAGCGTGTAAAAAATACCGTCGTAATATATATTTAAAACATTTTTAAAAATTAATTAAAATTGAAGGAAAAAATTGTATGGAAATAAAGTTGGCACCACACAAACTGTTTTTTTCTTCTTCTAAATGTTGTAAGAATGGTTTTTAGGCGATAATATGCTCCGAAGTTATTGAACAAATAAGTTAAAATATCAATTAGTTTTTAATTAATTTCAAATCTAATTAAATTTTGCAAAATCCTTTCGAGTACATTCTCTGTAGTACTCTAGCGCGGGGCCCCTTGACCTCGGGGCCCTATTAGCAGCAATTGGTCCAATCGGCTAAAGGCCGGCCCTGACCTTCAGGGTAGGCTGGCCGGTGTGGATCTCTACTACCACTACTGTGTCTTTGTTTAGTTTAGTTATATTAACGTCCCGTTCTGAAGGAACTCGAGGGCTATTTTGGGACGGGGCTCGTAATTTTGAACCGCGGTCAGATGACGAGGACCACACCTGAGCTGGCACTCCCTCTCCAAACTTCCGCGCCACACCAAAGGGATGACGTTTGACCCCCGTAACGTGCAACAGGCCCGAATACATGGCGGATCTTCAGTGGGATCAGGTTTTGAATCTGCAAACTTCCGTCTTATCAAACTTCCTGCAAACGCAATAAACTAAATTAAAAAGTGTTTTATAATAATAAATGTGAAATAGCAATTTTTTAGCATCTAACACTTCCGTGTATCATTATTCAATACCTACAGTTTATTAATTCACATAATATTAGTTCATAGCTCTCTGACCTGTTGCTATAAATTTTTATTATTATTTTTTATATATAATTCGGCTATATGTATCTTTTGATACATATAGCCGAAGATTTTAATTTCTTTGTAAAGTTCATAAAAGTGTTAAAAGCCTGAATATTTTTCATCATTATAGTAGTATATGCTAAAAAAACGGTAAAATATTTTGAAGAAAAAATTAATGACACCACATTCTTATCATTGGAAATCTATCATATGGATTTTTTTTTATAAAAAAACTACGCCCAATTTCATTTTTAATATTGCATCCGATGTTTAAAGCTGTAAGTAAGAATATAGTTTGACAAATGAAAGCGAAAAATTGTCTTTCAAAAGTTTTTAAATGAGATCATATGGTTGGAAATGTCATTAAAAAGTGAAATTTTTATTTTTCAAAGAACTATCTAAATAATATTTAAAGTAAATGCTGAAGTTATTAGGACATCAAAGCTTGTTTATGCATCTTATTAGAGCATAAAATAATCACTAGGTTTTGTTTTTGGATTTTTGAAATCTTTATCATGCTTCAAATAATTTGTTCAGATTTTCATAACATTTTTAGAATAAATTAAACAAATTGTGCCAACAAAAATACACGTATTTAATTTGTTGATATTTAATAAATATCAATTAATTAAATTCAAATGGGAAAAAATCAGCCATTTCGCATTTTATACACTAGAGAAAATGATTCTTTTAGAAACAGAAATTGTTTATCTTATATTTTGTTTCCATTAACTATAAGATACGGGACACTAAAAACAGTGGATTAATTTAGTAACTTAAAAAGAATAAACGTGTTCCATTTTAAAAAGGGGAAAAAATCATTAGTAATAAAATTGTTTTTTAAGAAAACCACTATACAAGCAGCGCTTTTTTTGCAAAAAAAAATATTTAATTCTGTATATTAATTAAATAAGGATGCAGAAAACTCAGCCAAGTACGTTTACATAAAGTTCCAAATGAAGGAAATAATTCACCTCATTTTTTAATAATGAAAAAAAAATGAATAAATGACTCTCATAACTATGTAACTTTTAACATCATTCAAAATGAAAAAAATCAGAGGAAAAGTTAATTTGCGAAGATATGTTTGAATTCTGGAAAAATGTGAAAAACAAAAGAATAATGATGCAAATATAACAGCTGGTAAGGGTTTAGAAAAATATCTATTTTAGAGGTGTTTTCTCTTATTTTGCTATATCATTCCACAACTATTTTTGGTGCTGGTTGATGCTCATATCATAAATATTGACCCTGAATAACGTTATTTTGTTTTAAAAATCATTTTGAAACTGTGAAGGCATCAGTTATTCGCCCATTTATTGTATCTAACATCACTATTTGTTAGTAATTTCTAATTTTTTAGTAAATTTTTATAGAAATAACGTGCAGCTTATATATTCATTTCAAAATATTTTATGATTTAAAAAAAAAAGTGGCGGTAGTTTAAAAAACAGATAACAATTACAACTTAAATTATTCATTCAAAAATAAACTTATTAATTTTCGACCTCTCTTCCATGTCGACCCCGGAATAGTTAATTTTTTCAGAATTTTTTTCTGAATTTAGAAAATGCTATCTGTCCATTAATCTTTAAAAGCAATTCACTTATTAATCGGTCGTGACTGAGAAGTATTTAATTCCAATAACAATTCCTACGATCGGAAGCATACACAGAATTTGTCTTTTGTCTCCCAGCCTCGAAATCTTTGATCAGCTGATTAGACCATTTTTCTCGCAGACGATAGAAATAACCTCCTCCCTCATTGGTCGTTGACGTGTGACGTACAGTGACGTCGAGCTCGGTAACAACGGAGCGTAGCAACAGTCAGTTGCCTCTAGGAGCAGCGACCCGAGCGATCGTGAAGAGAAGTGCATTGAAGAAGCACATTGTGTGTTGTTAGTTGTGTTTGGAGTGTCAAGGTGTTAAAACGGAACCCAATGTCCTCCAACGCTGTCCAGTACCTCTCGAGAAAGTGTTGTTACTTGTGCTGTGAGTGCCTGGATGTAGGAAACGCTCCTGTTTTCCGACATATTTCGGATATTTGATCGCGAGTGATTTTGTGTATGAGTGTTGTACGCTAGCATGCCACTTTCTCGGACGAAATCGCTGATCTCGAATGGGACGAATATCTCACCCAGCAATGAGTCCTTCCTACCCCAGATAACGACTAAAAACGGCTCAAATATATGTTCCGACAAAAACGGATCAATATCGAGATACAAACCAGAAATTCGGGTGTTTCAAAATGGCGTCTCGGATAACTCGGTTCAGTCGGACGTGCGTCCCAACTCCAACGGCAGCAGCGATCAGCTCAGCAACAAAAACTCCAAACCGCAGAAGAATCTTGGTGCTTCTCCGCAACAGGTAATGAAATTGTATATGCACAAACTCACTCCCTACGAGCACCACGAGATATTCTCCTACCCGCAGGTCTACTTTATAGGCGCGAACGCCAAGAAGCGTCTAGGCGTCATAGGGGCCGCAAACAACAGTGGGTACGACGACGATCAAGGTTCCTATTTACATACACCGCACGACCACATAGCGTACAGGTATGAAATGATTAAAATTATCGGAAAGGGCAGCTTTGGCCAAGTCATCAAAGCTTACGATCACAAAAATCATCAAAATGTCGCCCTCAAAATTGTCCGAAACGAAAAACGGTTTCACAGGCAGGCTCAAGAGGAAATCCGTATCCTGGATCACTTAAGGAAGCAGGATAAGGACAATACGATGAATATTGTTCACATGTTGGAACATTTTACATTCCGTAATCACATGTGCATCACGTTTGAATTGCTCAGTATTAACTTGTATGAATTAATAAAGAAAAACAAATTTCAAGGCTTCAATATTCAGCTCGTGCGGAAATTTGCTCACTCTCTCCTGCAGTGTTTGGATGTTCTGTACCGCTCTCGAGTCATACACTGTGATCTGAAACCTGAAAACGTGCTCCTCAAACAACCTGGCCGCAGTGGCATAAAGGTGATCGATTTTGGCTCCAGTTGTTTTGAGAATCAGCGAGTGTATTCCTACATTCAGTCCAGGTTCTATAGAGCTCCTGAAGTCATACTGGGTGGGAAGTATGGCACAGCTATTGACATGTGGAGTTTGGGATGCATTTTGGCTGAACTCTATACTGGATATCCTCTTCTTCCTGGTGAAGATGAAGCAGATCAGCTCGCTTGCATAGTCGAGCTGATCGGGATGCCTCCTTCAAAAGTAGTAGACCAATCCAAAAGATCCAAAACTTTCATCAGTTCCAAAGGTCACCCTAGGTACTGCACCTCAACGACGCTTCCTGATGGGACAGTAGTCCTCAACGGTGGACGATCTCGACGTGGGAAAATGCGTGGACCACCAGGAAGCCGAGAATGGTCTACTGCTCTGAAAAGTTGTGATGATGAACTATTTATTGATTTTCTAAAAGGTTGTTTAGAATGGGACCCTGCGTTGAGGCTTACCCCACCTGCAGCTCTCCGGCATGCTTGGCTAAGGCGACGTTTACCAAAAGCACCGGATAATCCAACGCTTAATGGAGGGTCTAAGACTTTGATGATTCAGAATGGTTCAGCCCGAACTAGCATCATAGCGAAAATGAATACCATTGGAGGTACTAAAGCACGAACAGTTGTCACAACAATTGGTGACGACATGAGTGCTACTTTAAATTCTCATAGCAAATTGCCGCAAATTGGAAATTCAGTTACTTGATTTAGCTTTTAAAATAGGCTTGATAAAAGTATAGTTAAATCAATTAAAGTTTCAAGTTTGAATTGATCTATGTGCATTATTGTGATGCGAGTTTTTAAGTTGATGTGAGCAGCCTGCTGCCTTTTTTGGATTGGAATTTGCAGGTAATTTGCTATTAGCTTTAATTTGTTTTTAAAAGTGATTTTCTATGTTTTGTGATTGTAGTGTGTGTGGTATGTGATTTGTTTATGACACTGCCATTGTGAAATAATAGTGTTTTTTTTTTATCTTGCATTTACTTGCTCTTAGTTGTAAAGAATGTTTTAACTTTCTTGTTTTAATTAAGTGTTTGCAAGTCAAATTTAGGCTGCAGTTTCGTGTTTTAGTCAAAATTTTTAAAACGAAATCATTCTTCTACAATATGGGCTTCCATAAAATTAGTTCAGATCTATCTTGAAAAAGAATGAAAATTATGATTATTGTAGTTCTACTTTTTTTTTTTTCACTCTTAAAATGAATTAGAGTAGAACATTTTTAATAAATTATTTAGCATTTTGACATGCATTTACTGACTATTATGCTTCTGCAGAATATCTAGTGAATTACATGCTCTGCTCTTTATTTTATATTTCCAGTTTAGAATTGTTTGTATTTTGTTGACGTTAATTTAAAGTTCAAGGTGTGTTTAAAAAAAAATTGAGTATACTATTATTTGAATTGGTTAACAGTGATATAAAATCCTTTGTTCTGTTTTTTATTTATAATTACATATTACTTCTTTCTGTGTATGGTAAACAGATTGTCTTGGTAGTAGTAAAATTATATGCTTGTAGTATCTGGTAAATTATAATGTGCCTGCATTGTTATTAAATTATTTGTTTGAGAGAATACTAAAGCATTTAATTGTTTCACAAATGGTCTTTTAATCCAACGAATTTCAACTTTTGCCGTTGAGCTTCGATGTAGATTATTTCTAGACACTAGATAATTTATAATACTTTATATACTAATATAGAAAACGAGCTTCAATCTCAAATGAAAATTTTTAACATTTTTTTTAATAATTTTCTTATTAAAGATAAACTTTTGTATCATTCAAATAATTCACACTGAATTGATAAAATATTAATATCCAAAGTAACTTTTCTGAATTTGATATAATATGAATGGTTTAAATAGAATTTAAAATAAATAAGTTTTGATCTTAAATATTTTATGGCATTAACAGAATACTGTGCTTAATTATTTTCCTTTATTTAAATTCAGTGTGCAGTACTTAATTTTAGAACGAAAATAGTTTGTAATTGTTGGTTTGTGCTAAAGCGAAAGCCAGTATTCCAAAAATGAAAATTTTCATTTTTTAAATCTTTGTAATATTTTAATGAAGACAATTTGAATTAATGAATCCTGAAAAAAATTTCGCATTCAATAACTTTAGTTGATTAATAATAAATCATTGGGAAAATAGAACTAAAATGCAATGTCATATAACTTTATGGAAAGTGGTAGGTTGACAACATGTGTGATAAAGTTTATTGTTTTCATGAAAAATTAGAGATGCATTTGGTATTGTTAAAGCATGTAATTCAGTTATTTCAAAGAATAACTAGGTATTCAACTAGGTAATTCATGAAATACCTACTTATTCTATGAAATAACTGATTCCATGCTTTAACTGTAATACAATATATAAATTGATTCTTTACACAATATGTATCATAATCATTTGTAATGCTTAAAAAATGAGCAAGATTATTATACATTAGATTATTAATTGTACTTAATTAGTAAATGGAAATTGAAAAACTAAGTTATTTTTTAAAAGTTAATCCTTAGAGCTATAATTGAGGAAAACATGGCTATGAAAGATGAAATGTTTTCATAATATAGTAAATGACTATTTTTGTTTTGCCATTCTGAATATACTCGATTGGTTATGTATTTCAATAGGAACAGATGATGTATTTTGATAGAACGATATTTTCATTAATACTCAGGACGTCAATGTAAATTATTTTACAGAAGGTCACTTTTTTTACTTGTTAGGATACTTTTTTTAATCAGGAAAAAAAAGTGCTGTAAAAATTTTTATATAGATGTTGCTGCACTGTTAACGCAGAAAACAAATTTAACTATCTTGCAAATTCAATCTATTTAATAATTTGAATTAAATTGATATACCTACATGCTGAATGCACTTCACGACACCTGCAATTAATTACTCTTATTGAAGTTATGAAAAATGTCATATTTATAGATAGAAAACATTATACAGTTGTATTTTCATTTTTTTTTCAGGATTTTTCTGTTAAAAATGAATAATGTTAAATTGTAATATAATTTTAATAATTTATTCGTCTGTATACTCTTAATTCTGGTATAGCACGTCACACAAGCTTAAGAGTTTTTCTAAGCTTAAATTTTAAATTATGATTATTATTTATTGTTTCATGATTTGTGTGACTTGTTTCTGTTATGTTTGTTGATGTTTTCTTCAAAATTTCGATCATTAAGCACTAAAAGATTTCTCTGTCAGCTACATAGGATATTTATGTTGTTTCTGTTTCAGTAGTATATTCAGAATCATTTAATAAACTTACACAATATATGAAAATTTAATTGTTGTGTTTAAGGATTATGAAGTTTTGGGAAAAGTAGCTGTATTCCTTTCTTATAGCTCTTGGCATTTTGTTTTGAGATGAAGAGATTTTTGTTACCATGTAAGCAATTCTTCCTTTCATAGATTCAATTTTTTTTGTGTATTTTTTCCCATGGTTGCATTTTTTGTGGAAAATGTGAAACTTGCATTATATTAAGCATAAAAAAACATTCAATATAATAATAGATTATTTTAAAAAAATGGGAAGTAAAGTACTGTTTAAAATTATTAAAATAGTTTTACGAGTCATTAGTAATATTTGAATTCCTTTGTTTCTTTCATTTTCGATGCTAAACTTTTATCTTAAAATCTTTTTTTAAAAAAACTGAATTAAGGAATATTAATTATAGTCAAATTCAAAAATGAGTTTAAAAAAATGTGTGAAATAGTTTTTTTCTTTTTAATAATATAACCCTTTGTTAGTCACAATCATTTTCACTATTAAGTGGTTGCAATATATCTCACGGATATAAAATTCATTCTATGATATGTTCATCTGGTTTTGATCATATTTCCTTTATAACTAATAATTATAAGGTGACCAACTTTTTTATAATGAAAAGGAGGACATAAAGAAACTGAAGAAAAAATTCATAAATAAAAGAAACATTTTATTCAATCATCAACAATAATATAGAATACATTATAATATGATAAATGCATCATAAAAACATTTGTAACATTTTTTTTTTATTGAAATTAGGCTTAGATGCCTGTTTATTATTATTTAAATGAAAATTTTTCCTTTGACAGAATATTTTTGGTCAATGTATCATCTTCTAACAATATATTGGAAATATCTGATCGAGAAACATCCTTCATATTGAATTTTATGGCAAGTGCTGCAGCTATAGTATCAACATTAAATCTCGATTTCTGGCTTGTCCAAAAATCATTAGCGATTGAAAAAAAAAACAATTAGCATCACTTGCTTATGGAGATTTAGTACATATTAGTTTTCAAATATCAAAAAGGAGGACACATTTCAAGAACAGAACTTGCAAAAGAAGGATTGTCCTTCCTAAAGGAGGATGATTGGTCACCTTAATAATTAATCCTAATGAGAAGGTAAATGAGTGTTCTGTAAAAGAAAAAAATTCAAATAGCAATGTATTAAAAAGAGCGAATAGATTCATATTGCATGTATATCTGTTAGATATTGGAACTAACGGAGGGTTAACCAAAACCAAACCTGGAAACATGCAAAATAGAATGATTTGGTGCTGCAATTGCTCAAAATTATAAATAATTTAATTTAGATAATTTAAAAATGGTGTAAAATCTAGCACTTAGCATTGTGGAGGAAGAGAAATAGTCAGCAGGCTGACATATCAAATGATCAGCTGAAATGTGTAACCTGAATAAATAAATATATTGTATAGGATAGTGTCAGGACTTGAGTCATGTGCATTATTGTGTTGTATATATGTCTGTAAATATGTAGTTTAGTTGCTAAATTTATATGTGATTGTAATATTTTATAAGACTGTGAGTGAAGCTACAAGTGGTGATAAATAAAAGAAACTTGTTAACTAAATATTTGTATTTAGAGATGCTATTAACTGAAAAACGAAATTCAAAAATTATCTGGAACCTCTTTCACAGAATAATAACCTAGCAGCTTATTTTGTGGAATGTATTGTTAAATAGTAGTGATGTTTGTGATCATCCGTTCCTTCATTTTCGAGGATAGCTTTAAGAAATAAAAGTTAGTTTTTAAGATTAGTTTTCCATTATTATTTAAAGCAATAATGCTTTTACGTGGATTTATAATGATACAAAATGCATTTCATCAGCTGTTAAGTGTTGAGTAGATTACATTATGACATTGCTATAACTAAGTACCTACATGTAAAATAGGTTTCTTTTGACATTAAATTCAGTTTCTAAACAACAAAAAAATCTTATCCAAAATTGAGAAACAAATGTTTCTAAAAGTGTAACTTCTGAATTTCTTTTTATTGTGTTATATATAGTTCACATTGAAAAAAAAAATGTCAAAGATATATTACTTACTCTCTTTATTATCAGTAATAAAAATATTACATTTGAAGCAAGATTTTTGTGTAAGTAAATTTACAAATTTTTTTTTTTGAATGATATTAAATATTTTTATTAAAAGGATTTGCATTTGAAAAGAATATTGGATTAAAAGCTTTTTAATAAACTGAATTAATTCCTTTATCTGTATTGTATCAGAGTTATAAAAAGTAAAGTATAGAAACTGCAAGATTACTTATAAAAACATAAATTATTGTCAAAATTTATGTATGTTTCAAAGATATTAAAGCCTCTAGAAAGCTTTTTCCATTCTCTGTATTCAATTCTAAAGCATCCAATTACAATTTTCAGGTTTTTTTAAAAAAATTCTTCAGATTATAAAGGTTTAAGATCTTTTTTTTTTTTTAAAGTTTTATCAACTTTAAAAGTTCAGAGCTTCAAATTATTATGTCAAAATAATTGGTTGCTTGGAGATGTTAATCTGATAGAGTTAAAAATCAAGAATTGTCAAAACAGTATCCATTTTTATGTATATTGTGTTCAGAATATCAGCAGGTTAAAACAATCTTACTCGTAGTCACAAGCAGAAGTTATGGCACTGCAAAATGTACTTTACATCAAAGAATAATATTTTGATACCATAAAATTAGTTGCATTTCTTGCCTTGCAAGTTTATTTGTCACTCATGCAAAAAGTCCTGTAGAGTGTGAAATTTTAACTCTGGTAACCACTCAAGTGTCGCATTTTTTTGCTATCTAATAAGATGACCCCTCCTGTTTTGGAAAGGGGCTGTCGTTTTCATTCATCAAAGAAGGCATAGAATACTTGAAATGCTTATGGATTCTACATAATTTTTGTGTCAAATTATAAAGCTAATTAATGATTAAATTTTAGTTTGTAACAGTAAAGATGCAATAATTCGATGCACGTCAATATGATGGGCACAACGGTTAAGGGGTTTAAAGCACCATTGTAAGATCTTTTGGCTATCTTCTAGGAGAATTAAGGAAAGATGATGTCCACAGTTTAGAAATACAGTTTTCCTTCATAAATACTTCTTTCTTTCCCCCCAGTGACAAAGCAGTTCTTTCTAAACCTATTATTGAATGATGAACCATTTTCTCTTCTAATTTCTCATAGAGAAATGAATTTCTAACTTTTGTACCATTGCTGCCAAATACATAGTAGTAGAGGTTTAAGCAGTGTGGAATTGGTAGATTTTGAATGAAGGCAGTTTTAAAAAATTCTGTATGTGCATTGGATTGGATGTAACATCTTACAAGTAGATGGAGCTATTCACTGCCGAAAACTGTTTCTTGTGAATTTCAGTGCAAAAATACTGCTTATTTAGGGAATTTATGAACTGTGTGAGGAAAAGCAGCTTTTTGCATTTTGAAGTACATCTTTATATGCTGCGTATATGTGTATTTAATGTGCTAAACTTAAAATCACAAGAAAAACTTACATACTTTATTTATTCTGAGTGTTTTTAATTGTAATTTGTATTCTTGTTAATATTTAAAAAATGTATTGTGATTCTAGAACCCCCTTTATTTTAATGCTAAATCTATAGCAGACGGGTAAATTGTACTTTTATAGTAAACAAAAAAAATTTAGTGTGTATATTAGAATTTCTAAAAAATGTATTTCAATTTCAGTTTTCTACTCCTTTCATGTATTTTTTTTTCTCAAATTCTGTAATTGAATTGTGTTTTATTCAAGTGTTGAAAATTTCGAGTGACAAAACTTTGTTGGGATAGTTTTTTTTTTTTTTTTAGAATTAAATAATATATGTTTTCTTATAAATTGTACTGAAACTGATAAAGGGGCTATCAGCCAATTTAATTATAAACTGTAATTACAAAACAGTCACTTTACATATGATAACCATTATTCTAATCAAAAAAAAAAAAATTGACATCTTGTAATTTTATTTTGTGGTTTGTTTTCCTTAAATATAACTTATTTCAGTCAACTTGCTAAATTCTTTTATTATGTACAAAAAAAAAGTTATTTTCTTGAATTAAAAAAACTGTAAATCTGTTTGTTTTGCATGTTTTTATTCATTGGCAGTTTTGTTACTTTGCCAATGAACTCTGATCCATATTGGATTTTTAAATATTATGTTCTTATTTCTCTTATAAAATAGTGTTTATTGTAAAGAAAACATGTATTAATGTGTCAAAAAGTGCCTGATGTATTAGTGAATTGTGCATGGTTTTTATGTACCTACACTGCATTGTTCTGCAAGTGAACAAATTTTGTGAGTTTTTTTTTAAGGAGAATATTTTATGTAGATAAAAGTATAGTTGAAGTACTTTTATTCATCAAAAAAAGGTGTGTTTTTGCTTGCAAGAAACACATTATTGTATATGTGTTTAGCTAATTTAGAAAAATACATTTTTTAAAATAATAAATTATTAAAAACTATTTCTAAAGAGTATTTTTAGCTTGATTTCTCTTTTCTTACTCAGTAATTTATATTAATACTGCTTTCTGAGTTTCTAGATTTGTAATTATTTTAATGAATGGGTATTTTAAAATTAATTGACAAACATTTTCCATTAGATAATTGTTGATTAAAGAAATGCTATTTAGTGAATTAATTTTACATAATTATGTCCCAGTGTGCTGTTTTAAATACTTACTACAAATATTTTGACAAATAACTTTTTTTTCAATTAAATAATAAATCACAAGTTATTCTTAATTTAAAATATTTTTTGTGTTTACATAATGCATCATCAGCTAATAATACCATAAGCATTTTGTTTTGTTCGGTTTGTGACTTTTTTTTATGTACTCTTTGAACTAACTAGATTTTAAAAATTATTCAAACAGTGTTTTCTATTTTTAAATAGACAAACACTTGTTCATAGTTTCTTTAAATCATTGCTCAAGTTTTTGTTTCTTTTTTTTCAAAGACAAAGTATTAAAAAAAGAAAAACAGAAACTTCCAATGCATGAAATGCTTTTAAACACTTGTGAATAAAATATTGTGTGCGATATATATACTTTTCTTTTTTTTGAAAACAGAAAACAGTTTGTATAACACAAATAAAATTCAAATCAAATTGTAATAAAATGATGCATGTTTATTACACTGATACTTAAATAAAAACAAATTTTTACTCATACAGTAAAAAATCTAAAAACAAATTTTGTTTCCTGAAAATTTTAAAAATAAAACTGCACTATATGAATTTAAATCGGTAATTGATTTTTTAAAAAAAAGTCATTAAATTTGTATCAGTTGTAAATATATTAAAATCTTTTATACTGTACTAAAAATATTTGAAGCAAAAGAAATTAATTAAATGCTGTTGATAAATGTTATGTAATTTAATTTTATTAGCAAGTACCTACACTTCATATAGCAGTTTGGAGAGAATGAAAAGTACTAAAAACTCATATCCATTAGTTAAAATATTTAATTATTAATGTCAAATTGTGTTGAATTTTTGAAACAGATATTTTATTTATTAATTATGAGAAGTTATTTCTCTTTTGGCTTCATTAGGTTTTTGTATGCATACGGGAACAATAAAATAATTTTCATGAATTTTTAGATGAATAAACAGTTTTATATGCAGAAAATTTTCAGTTTCCCCCCCAAAATAGCATAACTAAAGAATTAATTTAACATTAATATGAATATGCGGCATAAAATTAAAGGAATTGTAATTTGGTGCAATAATGCTTAATGCAATTTCTTTGTATAAAAAAAATCAGACTTTAATTTTCAACTTCTGTCATGCAAATTTTAATTTCTTTATTCTCTGAAATTCAAATTTTAATTTAATTCTTTAAGTTTCATCTTTTGATGAACTTGAAAATTGCAAATGTTATTAAATTTCTTTTCAAAATTGTTTTTCTAAAAGCATTTGTGTGACAATAAGAGCTATCGTTTTTTTTTTTTTTTTTTTTTTTTATATGTTTTGAAAAGTTTTAAAATTCTAAAATGAACATATTCTTATGAAGAAAAATTTGTAGAAAGTTTTTGTGCAATTTTTCGTATAGTTTCTCAACTAATTAATCAGTTTGGGTTAAAAGGCAGTCAGACATGAACCTTTTTTAAATACAAGTTTTTCATTAAATGATGTAGAATAAATTGTGCAGAAAGTAGAAAAGCTGAGGGTAATTAAAAGTTAGTCAGTTTCCACATGTTTATATTGTGATTCACCATTTTTAGTGGGCCATGTGTTTTCCAGATTTCATTATACAGTTTTAATAGGTTATGTTGCTATGAAAATTCAAGTCACAATCTTTTACAATGTTTTTTTCATTTTATATGATGTATTAAATATTTGTGTCATCTTTGCTGATTGATGTGAATAACAAAAAAATTACACCTATATCAATTAGTTTTACCTTATTTATAAAAATAAGAAATGTTTTGTTATATTAAGATTTCAAAGCTGTATAAAAACCAAAAGCTGAACAGCTGTAATCAGGGACGGATATATATATTTCTATGCCCTAGGTCAAAGCACTTAACTCTGTGCCTCCCTCCCCCCTCCTGTTCATTCACCGTAACTATAGAGCTAGGCAGTGTAAATGTGCCGCCAGTTTTTTTAATGTATAAGGATATGCTTAAAAAACAGTATTTTATATGGCCTTTTCAAAATAATACTGAAATTTGCAAATATTTTATTGTAATTTCTTATATATTTGTGCCCTCTGATTGTTGCATCCTAGGCCATGGCCTATGCTGGTCCTGGTTGCAATTTACTATTTGACAGAGGATGGTTACACTTGTCCATAAATTTAAAAATTACCCATAATTATTTAGTTTTTAAAAGTTGCTGACAATTTTATTATTTCATCTGCATGTAAATGAAATATGTTTGTTAAAATAAAATCGATTGTCGTAGGATCTTAACAAACATTTTATAAATTAATCCCAGCTTAGAACAAATCTTTTTTTCAGCCAAATTAGTTTAAAACTGCATTTTATACTCTGAAGCCGACTGAAAACGGAAATAGTTTAGAAGCAGCGGTGCTTATACAATTCTCTCCAAATTAGGAATGGATTTAGTTCAGACCGTCACAGATCAAATATAATAAACAGGATGCGTGCTTTTGACCGAGCGAGCGTTTGCTTTGGGTGTGTTGCCATTGACGTGCGCTTTTGCTTATTTATAATTTGCATTTATTTTTTCCATGTTGGTGGAATAAAAACCGGCATCGACCAAGCCTCTGGAATAAAATGATCGTCTGTTTGCATGTGTGCGTTCAGTGATGACTGCTTAATGACGAATAATGGGCGGGAAAAACTTTCGTTTCGCTTACTGACTTTTTTTCATTCTTTTTTTTATTTATTTACTTTTTTCTTGTCATCGCTCATGCTTTGACACTGGTATACCTACTGCGACCGTGTTTATCCTCGAACGCAATTAATATTCTTTATATTCCAAAACAAAGTTTTGATTCATGTGTGGGCAGTAAATATGCGAGTGGAAGAGACACGTGTTTGTGTGGAGAAAAAAAAGAGGTAAATTTTCTGTAGGAGTGGCTTTCCTCCCTCCCCTCATAATGATAATCAAGATCACGAACAGAAAGAAATTGGTCATGAGAAAGTAAATATTCTTAATTAAGTCTGACATTGAACAGTAATTAAATGAAATCCATTGTTATTCATTCAGATTTTAAAGTGATATTAATAAACAATTATGAAGTTTAATTAAAAGGTATTAATTGTATACGATGCAAATATTGTTTATCTTATGCAGTAGAAAAATTGCTAATATCTTTTTTTTCAAGTATTTTATTGCTAGCCATAATTTTTAAAAGATTCGTAGTTAAAATAGTATAAACGTGTCCGGTAATTACAGCGTTCTGAGGTATTTTCTGATTCTAAAACTTTTGTAATAGGTGTATCATTTGTTCATACGTTTAATTTGTGTTCGAATTATATTTAAAAAAAGAATATACAGTCGGACCTCTATTTAACGAATCTCTGTTTTGCGAATTTCTCTATTTTGCGAAGTTTTTCTTGGAACCATGAACATTTTGCGAATTTCTTCGTAAAATAACCTCCAAATAACGAAGTGCATTCTCTATTTAACGAACTTTTTCTTGTGATCCAATATTTTTTTTCTCCCTATTTCTCAAAATATTTCTAAACATTTCAAACTTATTCTTTCTTTTAACACATTTTATGGTGATCAATGACCTTGAAGCTGGAAAATGTCAAAGCGAAAGTGCTTGAGCATCAAAGAAAAAAGTTAATTCTTCATGAGGTGGATAAAGGCGTGAAAAAAAAGGATATTGCTTTAAAATTTGGTATTCCTCCAAACAGAGCTTATCAACCATAATAAAAAAAAATCGTGATAAGATACAAAATTATGATTCATCGAATTCTTGTTCAAAACGTTTAAAAGCATGTGTCTATGAAGATGTGGATGAGGCAGTTTTGAAGTGGACAGTTTGAAAAATAAAAACAATACAACAATGAATTGCGATGAAGACGAAGATTATGAAGATGGAAATGATCATGATGCAGAAATCAACAAATCTTCGTATGATGAAATGCTAAAATTCATTAATTTTAATACAAAATTATTTTTTAATTGAAAATACAGTGTATTCCCGGACAATGTTTTGTTTTATTCTTGTTTTCCTTGCAGATTTCTTTTTGATGGGTAAAATATATAAAACAAATAGATATTAATTTACAAAATAAAGGTGTGATTAATTACTTTTTTAATAATATGTAGTGTTAATGAATTTAAAATCTGTTTTGTGTAGTTTAAAGCATTTTAAAAGGTGAATCTCTATTTAACGAATTTTCCATATAACGAACTTTTTTTCGGGATTTAGCGACTTCGTTAAACAGAGGTCCGACTGTATGTGCTTCACAGATAGGTCAGCTGGTTACAAACGTTGCTCTAAAAGTCAGATGCAGCTTTTTAAAAAAAAAGCAGTTATTATACCACTTTTAGTATAGTTACCTTGATAAATGCGGCTGATGCCAAAAGCGGATTTAATAAATTTTGTAATCAAATTAGTATGCCATTAAAACGTACTATAAAAAATTTTTTTAACTAAATCTCGTTGAACTTTTCTCTGGAGATCGATTTATCATGATTATTTATTTTAGGCACACTAGAAGTATCGTGATTATTTATTTCAGACACACTAGAAGTATCTCAAAAATATATATTGACAAGTAAATATATAACATCTTTCAAGGTGTAAATGTATCGCATACATTTTTAATAGAATATCGCAAATCTCTCCTTTAGATATATCTTCTGTGAATAACTTCAAAACGTTTAGAAGGGCAAAACTTATACTTTTAACTTTATACTTTATCTGTAAAAAAAAAAAAAAAAAAATCTTTATGAATATGTACAAACGTTAAACGAAAATTAGAATTCTGTTTAAATGTAGGTGATTGCAGAAACCATATGAATCTTTTTTTTTCTTTCTTCCGAAATTGCTTTTATGCTGTTTTCACATTCTGTCTTTCCTTTCTTGAGTTTGTGCTATTTTCATAAGAGTCAAAGTCACATTATAGGAATATCAAATCCTTCAATAAAAAGATTTTTTATCATTGATTAAAAAAATTAATCTATTTTTAAAAAAAGCTCCCAGCATTTTGATATTATTCACTCATGTGGTTACTGCAATCAACGATTCAGCTGTTGTTGTTGGCCTGATTCCAATTAAGTTTCGATTCTATAAAATCGCAACCAGGAAAATTCTGTTGTTAAACTGTCCTGGTCAAAACTCTAGAAATACCTAATCATATTTGAAAATAAAGCGAATTATTTGTTCCATCAATTAATATGTATTTTTAAGCTACCACCAGAATGTTCTAGATAAAATTAATTTAGAGGGCAAGACTGCATATACGGTCATATTTTGATGCAACCAATTAGGTATTATCGATAAATTGAGGATGCACTTTTCGAATAATTTAGGTCTATTATCAACATTGTTTCTATGTATTTGTTGCTTATGCAATTAGTCTATTAGCATACATCACAAAGGAAACGATCTGTAAAATTATTTTCGGTGGAAGGTCTATTAAAAATTATCATTGAATTGTTTTATACATTTATGAACAGGTTAATTTTTACAATTGGGAAGTTATACTAATTTTAAAACATCTTAATAAACCACCATCAAGTTATTATGTCATAGTCTTGTCCTTAGTGACGATTCGTTTGGAGCCTATGTAAATGTGAGTAAAAATTTTATTTTGAAATTTGATATTGAATCTGGACACAATTTTTTTTTTTTCTTCATTTTATTATCAGATGCAGCTATGTCAACGAAAATAAATTTGATAATAACATTAAATCCAATTTCAACTGTTTATAGTTTGGGATGTCTATATAAACGACTATCTGATTTACAACAATCATAACTGACATACCAATACGTCTCAAAGTTTATAATCTACTCGACTCTGGCATACCAATCCAGCAAGACAATGTTAGAAACCTGACCGACTGAAACATATACTTTAATTCGATAGAAAAAAAATCAAAATATTAATTCTGGAAAGCATTAGTCTTTCAACTATATTACCGTGATTTTTGTATCAAATATTTAAAACTTAGTAATTCGTGAAGTCTTGCAAAAAAGTTCGTTTTGAAAGTTCGAATAATTGATGTCTTGCTTCGGCAAATTTCTGATCATAAGAATATTTCAAGAACTTATTCACAGAATATTTTTACATTTCTGGAAATAAATGAAAATCTTTTAACATCTTTTATTAAATCATTGGAAGAGAAGAAAAGTAATGTCACGCGACACATATCACCAAAAGCTAAGAACTCGGTAAAAGGTCTAAGAAGTAACGAATTCAAAAAGAAAGACATTTTTCGAAGTTCTTGAATCGTCTGTTCGGCGGTAACGCTTTCTGACATTCGAAAAGTTTTCTACTTCAACTACCGAATTTGGCCGGATTCCTGGTAAAACTAGTTTTAATTTTCTTGAGTTCTACTTTTTTTGTTCTTTGGTAGATTTTTAAACTCTTATAAACATTACTATTCGCGTATCATGTTCAGTCATCCATTTCGTCTTTCCTCGGCAAATGAGTGCTTTGTAAGCCTTTTTTCCCTCCCTTTTATTCCATTTTCGATGCGAATAGAATTTTAAAGAAGTAGTTGCATAGAATTCCTGTCTCTTCCGGCGACGGTTGTCTTGAATTCTATTTTATTTTTGAAAAAAATGAATAAAATAAAGTAGACGGAACTAATGCAAGCACCAGATACGCAAAACACTCGCATCTGATCCACTTTATAAAAATACTTAACAGAAAATGGAATTCTATAAACATATTTAAGATTTGTAATAACTTGGAAACTTTTGTGTTCTTGAAATATAAAAAAAATCAACTGATAAATTGAAGTTCTATAACTAAGAATACAAATAAATTGAAAAATGGTGTGCTGTACACTTGCATAAAAGCTGATATTGATGTAACGAGATAGATTTCGTAACTATCGATCTGATATATTTTGTATTTCTTTATCTGTTTAACAACTCGCCAAATGGATCTAGTTCTTTTATCCATTTATTCTTACAATGTCGCCTTTAATTAAAAATTAGTTTATTTCACGTCATAATCATTTCAAGTGTTTGTTGTGAAGTAATCAATCCTCTCAACTGGCCGATAAAAAGATATAACTTTCCTTCACTGTACAACAAATGTATTCATTGATACAACGACCATATAATAACATAATCATTACGATTCTTCTGTATTAAAGTTTTTCGGCCTTTTTTATTCGCGATCCATTTTCACACGGAAAAAAATAATTATTTATTGGGCCAATCAGTTCTGATAATTAGAAGTAGTATGGCAGATAGTTAAAAATTTAATTAAATAAATTTGTTTTGGAAAATTTTAGTGAATCTTTTCAAGTGAAAATAGCGTTCAAAATTATTTTTCTTTACATGGATTGAAGGATCTGACTGATGTACGAGTAGGGTCATTGTTTCTGCTACCCCAAAATTTATGTACAAAAGCTCATTCGAAATCGAGACCTATAATTTAAAAAGTCATGCTATGTGGTAAGCTGTCTGAAAATGGCTGTTGGAAGATTCAGTTCTTCTGCTCTATAAAATACTTGTGATCGAATGTAACGACCATTTGATATTATTTCATATAACAACACCGTTTAGGATGATTATGATTCTTCTGTTGAGTAGATTATCCATTTAAACTAACTGGGAGCCCTGGTTCCAAAATTCCAATTCTGGGAATGCGAGATATTTGCATTGCGAGTAACTAATGCATGGATACCTTAAATACTAACGAGGATAAAAATGAATAGCGAGACATTTGGTTAATAGTTTAAAAAAAAGTTCGTTAAATTTTTTTCAACACTTTTTTTTCATTTCTGGGTGCATATGTGCCGTGTTTTTAATCTACCCCTGCGTGCTGCCAAATAATGGCGTTGCAAGGGCAAGTAGCACCCAGGGCAAAATAATTTTTTCGGCCCCTTGTAAGCGTTGAACTAATTAATTGGCGTTAAGTTAAATCAGTGTACTTCTGCTAAGTCTTCGAGATATACCGTAAGACCAGGAGTGGCGCTAGTGTCTGCC
>BGPR01025376.1:0-10254 GCA_013235015.1 Araneus ventricosus
TCTGCAAGTTTGTTGAGGCTTCGCAATCATCCGATGCTCGTTTGCGTCCAATTAAATATTTACCCGCGATTTCATTGAAAGTTGTTTATTTTGCCGTTTTAATTGGTGTGCCTTTCTAGTAATCAAGTCAATTATGTCCAGCGTACATTCTAAATTCCGAGACAGCTAAACGTAATTTACATTTATATTAGTAGCTGCATCTCGGCACGTTCGCGAGTGATTGGAATTTCTCGTTAAAAGACCAGAAATATGGCGAGGCGTGTTATTGCCGAATGTGGCTCATTTTTTGTATTTGTGAGGAATTTTAGCCTTGTTTACTAAGAAGATGTAAAACGTATTTTCCCGAAAAATCAGTGGACGGAGAGGAGAGTTATAACAAGTAACGCTTCATTAATTCCGAAATGAGCATCGCTTTTAAGGGTATTTTTAAAAGTTCCTTTTAGCTGAGATTAATCCAAAATTCTTGCATTCACTGTCAGGTGCTGAATTTTCTGTATTTTAACAGTAATTGATGAACAGGAATTAATGTCTGTAAAATATGCTCCTCTCCCAGTTAATGTAGAAGCACTGCTCTAAATGTATAGTCTAAAATATGTCAATTTTCCTTTCTGGAAAACATTTATAATTGTCTAAATCTATCCTATTAAAATTCGAAGGTAAACAAACATATGTATCTATGTCCTTATATCATCTCACGAACCGCTGAATCCTGAAACCAGCCGTAAGTACCAAAAAATGGAAAATAATCCAAGGAATCCATTTCGACTATTTAAATTCCGAAATTGTAATTAGTTAAAAAGATATTGATTAAAAACGTCAAAATGAATGAATTGACGTGCTGCCATCTATTGGCAGCATAGCGAATTCATTTTCCCCCTCTATTATTAGTTTTCGCATCCGGTGTTGCATTTTTTTTTATTTATTCAACGGAAGTTGGTATTTCTTTTTGAGCGAGCTTTTGTGTTTGGATTTATTAACAATGGGAAAAAATAGCTTCATGCTTTTTTCTTTCTTTTTTTGTATTAAAGTGTTTAACTTCGTAACGTTTGTTAGGGAAAGTAAGTGACAATATTTGTTGATTGTAGAGAAAAACGGAGGCGGGGCATATGAAAATATATGGATTCCAAGGTCTCACGTGACCTCACTTCTCTTCGCCCGGGAATATCCTATTATTCGTGATAGCCCGTGCAACGCCGGGCCACACAGCTAGTAATTCAAATAAGAGATAACAAAAATAAATTAAATAACACCAAATTAACAGGAAGTGCTTTCATTGCAGGAATATAAGAGCGAAATAGTTAAAAACTAAAGTAAAAATAAACAGTTTAGAAGATGGGACGGAGGAGAGGGGGGAAATTGAAAGAGATTACTATCTGTCCGCCACGGGAACTGTGGCCCCCAAAATGTCTAGTTTACGGCGGTCGCTATAGCAACTGGTTATGCTAGGGAAGATCCATTTCGAATAGGAGGAATCCGACGGAAGGCGGAGTTTTATTTTATTCTTGGCGCCAGTTTGCTGTGGTAAAAAGAGTAGTCGATCATTCGTCTTCTCGGTTACCATGCATAGCCCATTTGGCGCTAAATGCGCCAATGTAGCACATTTGAATGAACTTCTACCTACTTGAAATGGATTCTTCCTACAATAACCTGTTTCTACAGCGACCGCCGTAAACTAGACATTTTGGCGGCCACAGTTCTCGTGGTGGACAGACAGTAAAAGAGGTGCCAATTCTAGATTTTCATCTAGCGATTCTGAGCTCAGATCCGAAATAGTTTAAGCTGCAGTGATGAACAACTCGCAGCAATCTTTAGGCTTGGGATGAAATTTTGAGGAACTACAATAAGTTTTCAAAACCAGATTGCAGTTATATGATGATTTTTACCTTAATTGTAAAATATCAAGGAAAAGGGAGCGAGGAAAGGTGCGAAATTATACGGAAAAGTATGGAATAATTGCGGGAGGTGCAGCAGCCTCGCTGGACAGGCTGCTTTGCTTAGGTTTATAAAATTGGGTCTCTAACTGTCGAGTTTCCAGAAAAGTTGACGAATCTAGAATGTTAAAATGTCCTGCCCTTTTGACGTGAAAACGTCTTTCCGCTAGTTGCAGTGATAGTCGGTCGAACTTTCTTGTGTGACAAAATACCTTCAGCTTTGAATCGCTAATAACTACGAGACTAACAATGCGAAAAGAATGGTTGACCCCACAACGGACAGATAATACTTAAGAGTTTGTCGCGTGATTTGTTTTGCCCGTGACGTCATCGTACAGTAGGCGGCAAGATTGTTATGAATTAACTTTGTAAAGTTATGAATAAGTGTAGCGTGGAAACGCGTTTAGGTAGGAGATTGATTCTGGTCGTTTTAAAAAGACTGAGGAGAGTCTTTTAGGACCAAAGTGAGACAATAGAAATATTTATCAGAATATATGTAAAAGTCGGTATTAAATGGGGAACTTTCAAACCTCATGTGTTTTCATTATACATGGATTTCTCGAATTGTACGAAACTTACAGAATACTCTGAGCAATAGGAAAAGAAACACTGCATTAAAATTTTAATATTACGGAAATTCTAGATTTGTGAAAATAATGTTTTACTGCTCATACGCGAAAATGTAGTTCTATGTAAACAGATGGCGCCATCAAAAGCTAAAAAAGTTACTCAAAATAAAACGTAAGAGCAGTTCGGGTCCATGTGAGTTTTCGTGAACCGATAAACATAATAGTGTTTCGTATTAATATGTAATTCTTTAATTATCAATCTTTATATATTATAGTTTAGATATAATGGGAATAGATAAATCGCAATTTTATTGATGTAGCAAAGGTCTGTGGTAGTTGTGATTTATCTATTCTATAACCATTATACTACTCTGTAAATATTGGATAAATGACATATTAATACGAAAAATTGGTTTTATGATTTTATCGAACTGAACCAGATTTTCATTTCATCCAAATCACATGAACAATGAAAAACTCAGATTTTTTCATAGTATTCTAACTAGAGAATATGAAATGAACTCAACTTTTTCCCAGCATTCATAACGTTTCATTTGCATCCGCCTGAGACTTTTCATGCAACATGGCAATCGTTTATAGTGATGATGGGACTTTAAATACCGTGTCTAATATTTTCTTTGCAGTTCAATGAATTTCATGTGATATTTCTGTCAAAATGTATTATTAAATGAGCTGCAGATAGTAACGGCTTGGTCGTTCAGAAACAAACGATGCTTTAAAATACGCTTCTGTATGATTGAAATACTCACATTCACAGATGTATATCTTTTATCCTCCTAAAAAATTTTCTTCAGCATAATACGTAAATTTTTCGTGTTATTTTAACTGAATTAAATGGACACCAATGATATTTTTAGTTTAGTTACTTCAGAAAATTATATTTTAGCGAGTTCGACAAGCACACAGGTGTGATTGTGTTCGTATTATCGAAATCCTATTTTCTTTTATCCCATACCGGAATTCCGGTATTTTTGATAAATCTATTTTTTTAAATTAAAGATGCCAGACCCAAACTACTACGGACTACACAAATTATAATCCATACTTGAAAATTTGATTATGCTGAGTCAATCCAAATGATTTTTTTAGAAATGTCCTACCTGTAATTGCATAGTCAACTACCCACTTAAGAATGGTCCTTAAGAATGTATAGTGTATTAATTATCTATTCTATACAAAATGTTATTATATTTTTAGTTGTTTTGTTATAATTTTATGGTTTCTTTTCATGTGTGTTATAGAATGTTATTGAAACCCATGAACTAAGACAAAAAATTAAATCAATTTCTTATTGAAAAGAGCATCTAAAAATTGCATGCAAAGTTGAATCTTGCGTCGTAATGAATGAATGAGTGCATATTCGTTCCTACACGTAATTTTCCCTGCTAAAATCTTCAGGTATTTTTTCGTGAGCTTCACAATCCCCTGAAGATCAGGAACATAACTTTTGCTCAGTCTTCTACTCGATAAGCAAATAATCGAGGGATCTAACCAAACATTTATCCATTTTACCTCTCAGAATTATGATTAATCGTTATTTGCTTGTTTTAAAAACCACAGCGGGAGTGTTCTTCCCTTAAACTTCTTCTCGTATACTCCCAAAGTGTGCCGTTTCCCTTCCTCTCGCGGGTAAAAAATCTGAACCTCATTGTCACCCAGAACCAATGACTGATCACGAAGGTTTTTTTCATTATAGTGATTGAAAAATATCAAGGCAAAGAATGAAATTCAGAGATGCGTAATCGATTTTCCTCTTCAATGCTCAAGGACAAATGACGTATTCAGTTAACTCCGTAATGAAATTCCTCTTCAGTTTCTCTTCGAATGCTGTCGCGTGGATAACGGATCTCTCTTCAAAAGTAAATTATGGACAGACAGTCAACCCTTTGATGATTTGGCACTAAACTTTATATCGGACCTACATTCATGACGATAAACTGTGTATAAAATTTTATCCATCTGGCTTTTCTTTCTGAAGTTTTAGCTGAGCGTGTCTGTAAACGGCAGACCCGGGAACATTGAGACAAACGTGATCTCCTGTTGATTTTGTCCAAAATTTGTATAGAAACCTCACAAATTATGTTTAAAGACCTATGTCCAAATTTCATATGTGCAGTTTCATAGTTTTCGAGTTATCGTGTTCAAGACAGACAAGACAGACAGACAATAATTCCAAATTGTGTTTCTTGAACTCAGAGGTTATAAACTGAGATCTTAAAATCTCTGAATTGAATTTTTGACGACATACTTTTCTTCTTGTATATACTTGCTATAGAGAAACCAGTGGAGGACTCCCCAAACTTTCGTATACTGCACAAAAATTTGTCGTCCTCCTTGCGTAGATAAAAAAATCGAACACCTGGTAATCCAGGAAATGCAAAAGAATATCAGAAGGTTTTTCATTGCAGATTATAAGTGATTGTAAATATTTAAGTGGAAGAATCATATTTAAAAGAGATGCCTCAGTGTATTAAAACTTAGCTAATATTTGATTTCTCTCTGAATGCGACTCCAGCAAGACACTAGGTTTACGAGCCGAGCTGAAAACAAAACAGGTAATAGGGTTTATATTCATTCATAACTCCCGTCTCAAGACAAACTGTAACGTCCTCCCGCTTGGTCAGAATGAAGGACTCGACGACATGGAGATCGGTTTTGAAACGAATGCTTAACAAGTATCGTAAAATGACGAGCAGACAGTCAACCCGTTGACGATTTGCCCAACATTTTTACAGGACCCATTCTGCTGCTGATAAAGCTGTGCAAAGGAAATATCCATCTTAGGTATTCAGTTTTATTGAGGAGTAAATACGAACGTGACAGACAGACGGACTTCCGTGAGGACTTTGTCCAAAATTTGATTAGAAAACCTGAAATCTGTAAAGCACATACCAAATTTCATCACCCAGAGCCTAATTAGTTTTCGAGTTATCGTGCCTAATTTCAGCGAGCATCCCAGAGCAGATTGCATAAGGATAGCAGACACGGCTCACACAGAGACATTGACATGCACACACAGAGACAGACAGACACAGAGACAGACAGACACACACACACAGACAGACAGACATAATTCCAAAATTGTGTTTTTCGGACTCAGGGAGGTCTAAAACGTGGAGATTCGTCGAAATCTCGAGTTCAAATTTTTTGACGATTACAATACTTTCTCTTCGTATACGAGAAAGTAAAAAGGGAAGGCAAAATTTAATGATATATATTGAGCTGAATGTTTTACTTCCATTTATATTAAACAAACGGGTTTTCGCCTTTTAAGCATGTCTAACTTTTAAGTAAGAACTTATCTTGGAATCAGCTATGAGAAAAAGTTCAAACCTGAAAGGGTTTCAAATGTAACTCTGCCAAAATCAATTGTCTCGGACAGAAAGAGAGAAAAACCAGTTGATCGGTTGCCAGTTAGTAATTCTGAGATAGATATATATGTAGCTTCTGCACTTCTTCAGAAGTGCCAAAAATGGCATTTACCTATTTTATAAGCGTTATTTTGACCTTACAAATCAGGCTGCCGAAAACAATTATCTTGAACAAAAAGGAGAGAAAATCAATTAGTCGACATACAACATTTGCAGCTCTTCATAGGTGGCGAAAATGACACTTTCCCGCTCCATAACCGCTATTTTGACATATTTAGCGCTTTCTCACACAATTTAAAATTTATTTTCTTCCGCAACTCATTTTTACTTTCTCGTATACGAAGTATACAAAGAGAAAGTATTGTAATCGTCAAAAAATTCGAACTCGAGATTTTGACGAATATCCACGTTTTAGACCTCCCTGAGTCCGAAAAACACAATTTTGGAATTATGCCTGTCTGTGTGTCTGTCTGTGAGCACGATAACTCGAAAACTATTAGAGCTACGGGAATGAAATTTGGTATGTGATCTTTACACATAATTTTTAGATTTCTATCAAATTTTGGACAAAATCCGTCTACGGGAAGTCTATCGATCTGTAAGCGTTCATGTGAACACTATAACTCAACAACTTGAATACCTAGATGGACAAAATTTGCTACTCAGTTTTATCATCCTGAATGTAGGTCCGTATGAAATTTTGGACAAAATCCGTCGACGAGAAGTCTGTCTGTCTGTAAGCGTTCATGTGGTCACTATAACTCAAAAACTTGAATACCTAGATGGATAAAATTTGCTACTCAGTTTTATCATCCTGAATGTAGGTCCGTATCAAATCATGGACAAAATCCGTCTACGGGAAGCCTGTCGGTCTGTAAGAGTTCATGTGAACACTATAACTCAAAACCTTGAATATCTAGGTCAGTGGTGGCGAACCTTTATGTATCAACGTGCCATTTTTTCTAAAAAAATGTTTAGTGAGGTCATAGACGTGCCGTCAAATATTTTTGACTTCGTGATTATTGGAAAAATAATAATACTAAATACTATCAACTCAAAACTCTTCATTTACTACTAAAAAATACATTTTGCAATGTCTCAGTTATACTCGTAATTCAAATTAAAGTAACATTAGTGTGACTTCTGTTGTTGCAGATTAGATGACAAATAACTTATATTAGGGTTGTAAGATGTTACTTTTAGCAGAATGCATGCTGAACTGGAGTCATCTGTCAAACGGTTTCTAAGCGAGTCTTTAATGTTATTCATCTTTGAAAATAATGACTCGCAGGCATAGGTAGATGAAAATATGGTTAAAATAGCACGAGCCAGCTTCTTCAAACAGTTAAATGTGTCTGGTAACGAATTCCATGTTTCCAAAATTTTGTTATTGGCATTTTTACTTATATTGCTTGTTAGTCTTTCTGTTTCAATTAATTCCAACTCTTTCCTTGTTTCAATAAATTTTTGTATCCATATTGAACTAGACTGGAAATCAATCAGCTGCATTTCAAATTCTTCAATTTCCAACCAATCGAATTGGGACAAGTTCAGTTTATCAAATGAAGTCACATCAGGGTACATAATAAACTTGAGTGTTTCCGATAATTCTTTGAACTGAGAAAATCTCGCTGAAAATTCATTGATTGAAGAAACAATTACAGAAATAAATTCTTCAGTGACTGTTTCTTCGCCTGGTATCTCATGTATATCTAAATCGTTGATATTCTTTTTCAAGTTTGGAAAATACTTGTAGTTTCTTGTAATAATATCGTTCCTGAAAACATGCAGTTTAGCGTCAAAAGCGCGAATGAGATCTATCATGACGATAATTGTTTTATTTGTGCCTTGAAGCTTCACGTTCAATTCATTGAAACGTTGGCATATGTCTGTAAAAAACATCAATTTTGAAAGCCACATAACATCCAACAACTGTGGTATTGTTGAATTTTTCCCTCATTTTGCAGAAACAGTCTGATTTCTTCCAAGCAATCAACAAATCTTTAAAGTACGTTCCGGCGGCTCAACCAGCGAACATTATTATACATCAGTAAGCCATTACACACCTATTTGACTTCATCCAACAAAGCATCAAAGTTTCGCTTATTTAAAGCCTGCTAGGAAATGAGGTTGACTATTTTTGTGACTACCGCCATTACATTATCAAAACATGTTAAACCACTCTTAGCACACAAGGTTTGTTGGTGAATGATGCAGAATGATGCGTTCGTAATATGCTTCATAGTGAACTTTGTGATCGGTGGCGTGCCCAAAATATTGTGTCGCGTGCCGTCAGTGGCACGCGTGCCATTGGTTCGCCATCCCTGATCTAGGTGGATAAAATTTGCTTCTCAGTTTTATCATCCTGAATGTAGGTCCGTATCAAATTTTGGGCCAAATCCGTCAAGGGGTCGATTATCTGTCGGTCTGTATAATCGCATATTTTTAATCGCAATAACTTCTTAACAAAATTACTTAGATAAATGAAATTTGGTATGTGGCCTTCTTGCCTTAATTGTAGAATTGTGTCCAATGTTTGTGTCAATCGGTTTAAAAAAAGCGTTCAAATTGCAAATTTCGTTTTCTTTATCTTACACCCAGCCCTATTGGTAATCACGCCGGCTTCTAATTCCACTTCCGTGTTGGACGACCTTCGGAAATCGTGGTATGACGTTTCGCTTATTTTTTTCTCCACTGCGTTAGGGGTTTTAGCTTATTTTTTTTCTCGACATGTGTTAGGAGTATACGAGAAAGTTTCGCATGCGTCTGTAGAGTGAAAATTGTTTCGTCATACTCATACTGTGAAGGAAAATGAAGAAAAGCTACTATTTGCAATTGAATTAAAACATTACATTCTCAGCATGGAAAAGTCAGAGTATTTTTTAAAAACAGTTTTGAAATAATTTCAACTTGTCTCATTTGCAAAACCAACAAGCGAACCTCCAGTTACTATATATATGTAATAATCTCACTTAATTTTATTCCAAATTCTAATATTATATATTTTAAAATCTTAACGTATTCCAAAATCATTTTTCTAAAACTCCAATTTCGTTCTATTTCCCGCGCTGGAGGTATATTAAATCTCGCGTTTTGACATATTTATTGCTTCCACGCGCCAACATAAATCGCGAATTCTTTTCCAGACTTTTCGCTAAAACACTTACGTAATACAGTAAAAATAGCTATTATTCCCTTCACTTTGATCACATGTCTATCTGTTAAATCCCTACCTGAGAAAAAGCTGGGATCTTTTGTTCTCTTTTGGCTTGAAACATTATACTAAGATGTATGTACATCCGTCACTCTCCCATAATAAAATGAAAATTTAGAATAACTCGGCCTGTTGTTTTATGTGATGACTACAACAACGAATACATTTTATATATATGACTTATAGTTACTCAACACACCATACCCACTCCAATACCCAACTCCTTCGATAACCAAGAAATAAATTTATTTACTTGTTTTTTCTGCATTATACAAGAAGATTTCTTTTCTCTTTCGCTTATTCAGAAATTGCTACGAGCAAATAGAAATTGTTGTCTGCAAGCGCAATTGTTTGATGATGCACTTCTTTTCTGCGAACGGCATTACATGTCAACGGTAATTGAGTTACTTAATATTATTAACTTCTCGAAACGGAAGCTTACTCCAAAGAAAAATGTGTATTTTGCTTCATAAATTTGATTTCTTGTTCTTACACTGTGACTGTAACTCTATTCTTATAATGGATGCTCGATGCAGAGCTATGTATTTGATCATGTGTTTTACGTAAATTGAAGTCTTTTATATTTAATACTAGACAATATGATGAATGCTCTATGCAGAGCTATGTATTTGATTATGTGTTTTAAGTAAATTGAAGTGTTTTATATTTAATACTAGACAATAAGTTTAAATAAAAGTTTCAAGTTATTTGCTTCGACAAATAATATGGGTAATTTCAAATCAATTTATTTAAATTCAGATCTAATAAACATTTAAAAATAGTGGTGCATGTCAAGTTTCTTGACGTTTTTGCTTATTTAGTTTCTTGCTCACTGGCGTCGGACATGAGTCCTAACTTTTGCTTTTGACGTTTGTTGCTTTTTATTCATAGTATGAATATACATATATATTCATACTATCAATATATATGTATATTCATACATATATATTCATATATGTATGAATGAATATGAATATATATATGTATTTTTAAATTTATAGCTAGAGGGATTATTTCGCCATTCCACATGGACGGTGCCCTGGTGAGAAGATCTCAGTTTCTTGACTGGAGTGTTCCAGGTTCGAAAGTCGCCTCCACTATAGATCCGTCGTGTATATATGCCTGGTGCGCGTCAAGTCTGACGTCGA
>BGPR01025376.1:10264-22380 GCA_013235015.1 Araneus ventricosus
CTGACGTCGAGAGTCAAATGTCCTCCTACGAATTCAGTGCGAGAGCCTCTACACGGGAGTGTCGGCTCAGTTGTCGTCTTCGTTATCTGACAAAGGTTCAAAATTATCAACTCTGTCCGAAAATATCGCTCGTGTTGCTTCAAAACGGGACGTTAATATAACCAACAAAATCAGTTTTTGTTTAGCCATGGCTGCAGTGGATAATGTTAATCCTAAAGATACATAAATTTGAAATAATATTTTACTTCGATAATTGTTTTTGCGATTATAAACGGTGCTATCTGTATAGCCCTGGTGACAAATTTCATTCAAGTTATAAACGATATGCCGCCGCTTCAGTTTAATTTTGGAATTCAGTGCACATCTTGCAGGAGGAAAAATGACGAAATGTCCAAGAATATCTTAAGACAGGCATGGTTGATTATGTACGCAATTATATTTATTAAGTGAATTGACTTCATTTCTTGAAAGCTGAAATTATACCAAAAAGAAAGAGAAAAGGTAACATTCTACCTCTTTGTGTTTACTTAGAAAAGGTGATCTATAAATAAAAGTGTACGAGGCATTGAGTTGTATTGGATATCCACTTACGAACATACCATCTTCTACAAAATGTTAATTATAACTCACATTTTTAGTCCTTTAAGCGGGCAATTGTAGTCTACTGGCACTGTTTTAGTTTCGGAACTGGAGAATCGCTGTTTCGACACCAGATACTGCACCATATGCACGTACTGGCTGATTTTTGATGGTATGGTGTACAAGTGTGGAGAGGGGCTTTCCGGCTGAGTTGTCGTGCTCGGATATATTTCCAGGTAGAATGATATTAACTTAACCAAATTTCAATAATCTTCTGATTTCGATATGCTGCCTTTATTTATTGCATGGAAAACGGGTTGGAATTTGAACTATTGGAAATTTCGAAGTAGAGTTCATTTCAATATGTAAACTATATGTTATGAAGTTTTTAGGTGTAAGACCTTATAGACGTTATTTCCTTCTATTTGATATCTTTTGTTTAAATGCACATGAATGATGCCACAATAATGCTTAATGTTTCGCAGACCCCGACCCCTGCTGCCTTTTTTTCAGGGATGGTACTTACCAATTTGCATGTTTCCTTTCTGAGTATGTTTATTTGTGTATCTGAGTGATCAGAATGCACTTTTTTTTAAAAATTTCGCTTCATCAGTCAGTTTCTTTTTTCGATGCTTTGTCTTATAGTTCATTTATTTACTTGCTCCCCGCTACATGAATGTACTGTACTATCAGTTGAGAATCATCTAAATATCGAAACAAATCAACTATATAATAAAGAGATCTACTAGAATAATAAGATGATAATGTTTAGAAATACGAAAAAAATGGCAAAAAAGTGGAACAAAATCGGTAAATTATTTCATTGCAGTTATGGAAATTCATTTAGTTGCAGTTATGGAAATAATTAATTAAAGTAGAAGAAATCACAATTTCTTTGTCAAATAAATTCATAATTTCTTTGCTATTTGATAATCACAATAATTTCAGGTTTAGCAGCTGTCGGAAAATGCAGTATTGAAAATTATCCTTGTATAGTGAAATTACTCTTCTCACATTTTAAACAATATTGATAAGAAATAGAACATTTCAAAAGCAAATCTGAATCAATATATTCCTATTTTGTTCCTTATTTATTGAAAAAAAATTAATTCTTAAATCATTACGAAAGTAAATTGTGGCAACTAAGGCATGTGTCGAACATTGCTCAACACGAAACCACCAGCATAAAATTCATTTTTGACTTATTTGAAAAACTAAGAGACTTGAAGACAATGACAAACATCGCAATCAAAATAGAAAATGAAAAGTTCTGCAAAACTCATAGAATTTTTAGTTTCCAAATGCTCACGCACTTTCGACATTAAGCTGCCCGAAACTGAAATAATGCACTGCCACAAACAAGCATCTCAAACAGCAAAAATAACCACTGAAGTGCCTCTATTTTCTAGAAATGTACGTGTTTCATTTTAAAATTGGATTTTAAAAAAAGATCCTGGGAAGCTACATACTGAAGTCATTTCTTCAATCATCTTGAAGGAAGAAAGGAGGACTCATTGTATTTGAAGATGAATTCCAAATGTTATAAAGTAATTAACGCATAAGTTTATCATTACATAGGTTTGCTGTTATTCTAGATCCTAGCTGCCACAACAATCAACGAATGCAAAGGAAATTCGAGATATAGGTATTTCAGTGTACGTGCTATAGATTGAAAGAAAAAAAGCGCTTTCACAATTTTGATTTCAGCGAAAAAATTTCCAAACATTCTAAATGGCAATTCCTTTTTTTATGCATTGCTAATTGATCATCTTAATGAAAAACAATGAAGATGATTAGAACGGTATTTGTAGTACGAAACACTCAGACGTTAAACTACAGACAAAAATGTGGAACAGCCACTAAGGATAGAGAACTGACATAAAAGCAAAACTTTTTAATTAATTCAACAAATGCTCATCGCGCTAACCTTCAAACACGATGATATTTTGCTTGGTGGAGACGGTAGAAAACAATGAAGCATATATTAATGGATGGACATCGAATCTGCAAACTGCATCTAACTAACAGATTGCATCTATGGATGCTCGATTATGTAAAGGTATGCATCCAAATAATCATGAAATTAGAGCAACAACTTTAGGTATAAAAATTAACAACATTTATTAAAACATTAAGAAAGTGCCAGTTAGATATTAATGGAACACAAAACAGATGAAATTCAGTTATCTGGCGCATGAACATCTAGTCTGCTGCCTCGTGCATCGCTCGTGTATTGCGCAGCTAAGTAAGTAGTTTCAAGAGTGACGTCATCGGAAGGAATTCAGGATCGCCACACATCTCATTGACTGCAGACTGCATCTCATTGACTGCAAACTGCACCTCAGTGACTGCAAACTGCATCTCAGTGACTGCAAATTGCATCTCAGTGACTGCAAACTGCATCTCAGTGACTGCAAACTGCATCTCAATCTCACTAACAGACCGCAAACTGCATCTAACCAACAGACTGCAAACTGCATCTAACCAACAGGCTGCATCTAACTAACAGACTGCAAACTGCATCTAACTAACAGACTGCAAATTGCATCTAACTAACAGACCATAAAGCTGAAAATATTAATCTTGCAGTAGTTCGTGCTGACTTCGTATTTGCTTTCAAAGCACAGAGAAAAAAAATGAAGAGTGTGTTTCAGTAAAGGACCTATCTTCACGTTGACGAATTTGGACCAAACTTTTATACAGACAGTTAGGAAATTTGGAAATTAAGTTATGAAATAACTTATTTTCATTTCTAAATTCGTATTGTCTCTCGTACTTTCACTGTAAGATTCAAAGTATTCTTTTCAAGATGTGGAAGTGTAAACATATCGATTCACTTCTGTCTTGCGTCATTACTTTGAGCTAATCACTTCACTCGATATCTAAATACACAGTTGTTTAATCGGAATCGTATATGACTTTGTCTATCCGATAACTGCAGCTGGTATGTAAATCTACTAATGTCAGCACGGTATACATACTTGTCTTTATTATGTGTAATCTCAGTCCTGAGAGAGAGAGTAAACGAGATACCTGCAGTTACTTTTCAGCAGATACCGTTTGGAGTTACCTTCGGGAACTTTCTGTGCTAGTAAGTTGTTTGATAAAAAAAAATCACATCCATTGAGGCATAGATGGAAACTAAAGGCTTTTTTTTTTATTAATATGCCTAAATAGTTCTATCCACTAAAAATTCCTGTTTTTACTCCTCCTGTTTTGCTTTTTAGAATATAGATGGCGCCATGGTACTAATGTTTCTTTAAGAAATTTGCTGATTCCTTTTTTTTAAAAAGAAAGTTAGCGTGGGATTGTGATAGCGTGAAGACATTTTTTCCCTCTATTCTGGGCATGGGGTAAGTTTATTTTTATGATGGCTACTTTTAAAAGCCAGATGGATAATATTTTTAAATCAATCTTATTAGCGTTTCTATGTTTGTATCTGGTTTTCCTCTTTCTTCTAAAATAATGCTTTTTGATGTACAGATATCCTTTGTCGTTTGTTAGGAAAATTCGGTCTAAGAGAAGCTATATTTGGCGTAATGCAAGATTCTCACAGAAAAATTGCTCAATTATTATTTTGAATCCATTTCGAATAAATTCCTTAGCCCTTGAAAAAATGGTCTAGAAAGAATTCTTTGGTTTTTTTTTTTTCGATTCCTTCTGAGTTTATCTTTGTCTTTTGGCTTTCTTTGTATGATATTGATTTCCATTGTTCTTTGTTTGCAGCTGCAGTTGCGCGCTACTTAAACATTGTTTAAATTTTATTATCTAAATTTTGTTAAAAAAATTTTGTGTTTTTGTTTAAAGTTTAAGTTAAAATTTTTTATTCTTAAAATTTATTCTAATTTTTCTAGTTGATTGTTTTAGATAGGTAGTCTGATGATGTAATCTGCTATTGATTGATTCACCGACTAAATGTAAGTAATTTAGTCATAATGGTGGATCATTGTTCTCTGAAATGTTGCTACGTAATATTATAACTGTAAATACGTTTTACGATAATGAGATACGATAAATGACTTTTATCGTATTTTTCGTCGTGCCTAATATTTGGACTATTCTTTCTTTCATCAATATTTCCACAGCAAAATTGTGGGCTTGGTTGCTAACTATAATTTTTGAGCAACAGGGATCCAGGGTTGGACCATATTTATTCAAAATTTACATTACAGAGATTTTTGTCTGATAGTTCCTGGGACCTGCCTTAGGAACTGTCAGACAAAAAAGTCTATTCGCTGATGACACTGCCGTTATGAGCATAGGTGCATCCGATCACGTAATGACCAACCCCAACAAGTGCCTCGACCAGCTGGGAAGGTGGATAATACAATGGAAGATTGAGGTTAACTCCGACAAATGCCAATCTGTCTATTTTACGAGGCGGAGAATCACACCAGACCCACCAAAACTGTATAGACACTCTATACATTGGAAAACAGAAACGAAGTACCTAGGGGTTACACTGGATAAAGAATTAACCTATAAACACACGTCAACGCTTAAGAGGCAAGGTAACTACTCTAAATAAAAAGCTACACTATGCTATGAAGAAAAACTCTAAACTCTCTCTGATAAACAAACTCTTGCTATACGAGACCCTTATGCGACCCATTATGAGCTACGCCTCTCCTGTGTGCGGGGCTGTGGCCAAAAAAACACATCAACAAACTTGAAACCTGCCAGAATAAGATTGCACGGTAAATAACAAAATCCCCATGGTTTTTCAGAAATAGTCAAATAGAAAAAGAATTAAAATTAAACCCCATCATAGATTATTTTAAAAAAACTGTCAATTAGCTTCTTTAATAAAACAGATAATCATATCAATGCAGCAATAGTCGAAATCCCAAGGTACGACCCGAGACAGTCGAAGAAGATAAGGCACTCCAGAACACTGCTCTTTGATGAATAAGGAGGAGAGTTAGGCAGCATTGGCAAACACCAATTCAGCCAGGAACCTGCGAGTGAGTGTTGGCCATATCAGTCCTTCTGAGGACTTTTTCGGGAAAGCCAGCTCACACCATCCCTTATGCGAGACCACGACCGCCCACCCAGCATCAGACATGATGAGCGAATGACCGCCAGATGTCATATAAATTAGATAAAAATGTTTTCATTCTAATTTATCCTTTCCTTATTTCTAATTGTGGTATATTAAAGATGTGTACTTGAATGAATAAATAGATGATGGAAGGACGTATGAATGAGTTATATAATGTGAATAATGCAACATTCATTTTGAGATTTATTTTCCCTGTTAGTAATAGCTGAATTTAGGTTTAAATCAATTTCTTTTTAGTTAAACCCAATGGTAAATAGTTATTGATATAGGAGATGGAGGACCACTGAGTTCCAAGAGCTCCGAGTAAATCAATTCATGCCTGGCGCGACTACATGTTATGCAGGAAGGTTATCAGACCGGAATTTTGCAGCAAGAGTTATGACACAAAAAGGTTATAGCATAACATAGATTTTATGCTAAATTTCATCCATGTAGTCCGTTGAGTTGTATTCACAAAAACACGGACAGACCAGAAGCAAAGCTAATTCCAAAAACGATTTCTGATTTAGGAAGATCTAAAGATCGATGATTCATCGAAATTAGAGGTCAAATTTTTGTCGATTATAATACTTTCTGCATGTATACTTCGCATACAAGAAAACAAAAACTAGCCATATCATACCCAGTTATCCCATTTTTACTTTTTCTGAAGAAGATAGAAACATTTATTATTTTATTTAATGCACCTTTTAATGAGCAAATATTATCACGCTATATTTTATCAACACATTGCATTTTAGATTCGAAAAAAGAAACCAAACAAACCCAATCGAACCAAAATGGGGTCGAGGAAAAGATTTTTGGATTTGCGGATACTTTGACGGTAATTTGTTGCAACGACAGCCAACAAAAAGTCCCAGAAAACACCCTAATTTTAAAAACATCATTTATATTCATCTATCATTAATTAGTTCTTTGTTCGCATATTTATTTATTTATTTGGCTTGAACGAATGGATGAGTGAAAACTTTTTTCGGACGCAGGATCAAAAGATTTTTCAAGTAGAAGGGAGACCGCGAAAGAAAGAAGTTTAGGAGGCTCTGAAAAGGGAATTAAATCTGCATCTACAGCGCAGTTAATCGAAACTGCGTAAAGAATAAAGGACGGACTTAATCACAAACAAGGAGGACTTTTAATGAAATTCTTGCATATGTGAATTCTTACGTAAATATTTTATGGGCACTGGATTAAAGAATAGAGTGTTTTTAAGTCATCCTTTCAGGGTATCTTTTAAAGCAGGGATTCACAAACTTTTTAAATTTTGTACCACGTAAATAAGAATAAAAAAAAATACATGTACCATTCTAAAAGCGTTCCCTGATTAAAATCCAATGTACCACATAATATCAGAGAATAAAACATTTTAAATTTATATTGTTCAATTAGATTCGAACAGTGGCGAATCCAGGGGCGGGTATGGGGCTGCAACCCCCCAGAGCTAGACCAGAATTCTTTATTTTATTTAAAATCACTACAGCTGTTTTTTCTTAATTAAAAAAAAGTTGACAACATTTCTTCCTGGCTTTTGACAGGCTCAAAAATTTTCCCACTTTTGTAGTCATTCCTTTCGTATTTGTTGCGTTTAACATTTAACAAAAACATTTTTTAAACATTTCATTTTTGGCTACTTATTTCATTGTGATTTATATTAAATTTTCGAAATTATTGTAGTGTTCTTATTGACAGGTGAGTAAAGTCTGTAAAGTTAAAGATTTGGTTTACATAAGCCATAAGGATTGACATTCGTCACGACAATATAAAATTTTTTATACCTCATCTAAGTCAGACTAACTCATACCGTATCTAATTCAGATTAAGTCATACCGTATCTAAGTCAGACTTCTACCTCACGTGGTTCGAGTTTCTTTGAACAACAGAAAATGCCGCATTACGAGTCCTTCACTCATGGGCATGATAAGCTAGTCTAAGTTTGATTAGAACCATCACCAGTTTTTCGACTTTTTTTCTCTTTCCATAAGTTGAATCACTGTAATACTATACAGAGCAGCGGTTCCCAACCTTTTTGGTTATGCGGCCCACCTTTTGTGTAAAATATATTTTGAGGCCCACTAATTAAATATGCAAGGAAAAAATACAAACACAAAAAATACATGAACATATTATGCACGTATATATCAGCAATTAGTTGAGTTTACTGTAAAAGTGTTAAAAATGTATTGTTTATAAATGAAAAAACTTGATTGTTATTACTTAGCTGTCAGAATGTAAGAAAACTCAAAAACAAGAGATGAAGATTCAAAATGAAAAAAACTCAATGGGGTTTTTGAGAGATTCAATATCTGGATTAAAAAATAACAGTTTCAGTCTCGAGTCACTTTTTACATTCAGTTTGTTTCTGTACTTAGGTTTAAAAAACACTAAAGTTGTGGGAGCACGTTCACGCAAATATGTGATCGAGAACCCCATCAAATGTCTCAGAGCAAATTTGGCAATTGCTGGATACTGTTGCCGAACATTTATCCAGAACGGGATCAATGATATTTTTCTATAAAAGGATTTTAGAGTCTGGTCGCATGATAGTTCAATTAACGAGTATTCTTCATTTGATGGTACTTTCACTTTATTTACTTCTGACTTTGACTCGTGACCAGTGTTCCGTGGCCCACCAATAAGCTATCCACGGCCTATAGATTGGGAACCGCTGATACAGAGCATCAGGCACGGGGACACGGGGCGGCATTCTGTATTACTATAGTTCTTGGGTCGTTTTCCTAAATACTCTGAGCAAATATTCCTGAGCTACAGCTCAGGAAAGTTCCTATTTTTCTTACAAAGTACTCTACATACTTTCCAGTGATTAATTATGCGAATAAATTGAACAAGGTTCAGTTTCTCAAAATATTATATTCGGATGGCATACACTCATGGAACTAAGATTTGTTCTATAGATTTGTATCTTACTAATACCGCCGCAGTAGATATGACCAGACGAAAGTGTAATATTAAACAGCAACGACGAACTCAGAAAGCGATAACGGAGACGAAAGGGCGTCGATAGCACCAACAAATGAAAATAACGAGAAATAACTGAATTGAAAATTACGACCTAAATGAAATTTGTACATATTTCTGATAATAACAAATGCGAATGCGTGTCTGATGGCTCTCTATAGGGAAGACCGTTGGACATAATTAAAAATTAAAAGAAATTCTGGCGTTCTTTGACGATAACTTCTGAAAATAGTATCGAACAAATATGATTTTTACAATACCTGAAAATTCAAAAAAAATTTTCAATTAGGGGAACGGTGGATAAGCGTACACGGGCGGCTAAGAATACGCACGGCAATTTTACCTTGTTGGCAACACTGCGAAGAATCGCCACTGTGACCTTTTAGTGGCGTTGCTACTGTGTTAAAATACGACGTATTGCCATTGGTTTGCTGCTCTTTGTTTTCCATTTACAAGGCACAATTACCTTTTCTTACTTTTCTAAGTTTTCGATCATAGAACGCAAGTGTTTGTCATGATATAGAGTGAACGAAATATTTAAAGGAGTATTTCAAATTAACGCACGTACCGTAAGCTACAAGATGGTGTAGATTGAGTTTATCTATCAATGGCATTTTGGCACCTAGCGGCGGTTTAGTCAGGGACTAAGGAGGAGGCCAAGGGTTCGCAGCAACTGTTCACTGTGTTCGCTTAGTCTCCCTAAGCTAGCGTTAACTTTTAATTCATTTTTTTCATGTTGTTGTTGTTACTAATCCCTCTTTGTCTAGCGGCAGCTAGACACCATCCATGAGCCCACTCACCCTCAAGAAATCGAGAGCAAGCAAAGAATCCGTCTCGAAAGTCTCCCTAGATAGGCGAAGACAAGAGAGGATATTCTCAACGGGGGGGTGACACGGGCGGTCTGGGTGATGCATCAGGAGATTTCTCTGGCAGGGATTACCCAGGTGTGGAAGTGACAGCCATGCCCAGCTCCAAAGTCGGTAGGTACATAGGAGCTGACAATTCTCACCCTTTGTGCTGCAAAGAAGCTGCACATCCACCCTCAAGCCATGGCTTTATTGTTTTTCTTGTAAAGTAATAAAAAGTGCTGTCACACATATTTTATTGGAAGTAACCAATATTTTCTACATACATTTCAACTCATGATTCTGTTTTTTAATCTTTAGTTGCACAAAATATTATCTCAGGCATTTCGTTGTAAACTTGTAGTACTTACCGAGATACAGCTTACATTTGTTTTAAGAAACTCATTTATTAGGTAAATATCGTATAGAAGGAAAACATAGGAAAAAATTTCATGTGGAAATAACTGAAGATAATCCCAATTCAAGGGAAGGTGGCGGGTAAAGGGAAGATGGTTTGGGATTGAGTATCAACGAGTGTGACTCAAAAAATAAGTGCTAGGCATCAGACGTCACTATTCTACTTTATCCTTTTAAGCGATGCCTAGACTACAGAAAGGACTGTGAACTATTAGTGTTAGAATTGTATCAACTTTTACAGTTTCAAAGCAAAAGAAACAAGATAATAAGAACCAGAAAAAAGAGCCTATGCAAAATGCGACACCCTCGCCTTTTTTAAGGCTCTTTGAGAAATGAAAAAAAAATGTTTTTCTTCCATTCTACATTCTATTTCATTGTTTATAACTGCAAATTACAAACATGCCCTGTAAATAAACTGATTACAGAAAATGAATCAAATGGAAGATCAGTCGACCTAATTTGCCATTTTCAGTCGAGGATCGCTGATACATCATTACGTATAAGAACGATTCCATAGGAGGCTATGTCAATGTTGTACGCGTGGCGATGAAGTTGATCCGACGCCTCTGGCGCAACATCCTGCATTAGGTTGCTTGAACGCAGTCAGTTTGGGTGATGAACCGAGAAGCGAGGTGAGATGTCTTAGCGCTGTGTTGGTTCTGCTTCTATGAATGCTCTATGCTGTCTAGCAACGTTACGCACTGTATGCTTAGTGTTGTTATCCTGAGTGCTTATAAGCTGTCCAAATGAATTGATTTCACAAATCTGGTTCTCATTTCAAAGACAGTAACACCACAAACTACTGCATAAACTGTTTTCAAATTCGGCATTATCTAAATTTGTGGGGAAAAAATAAATCGCACTCCAAAATGAACGGAGAGCGTGTAATTTGACTATTTAGATCATACAGGCTTAATCTGATGGGTATTGTGTCGTCCGCCTAAAATAAACTACTAGATTCATGTGCATTAATTCACATACCAGAAGATGCAAAATATGAAACAAGTTTTTCACGTGAATTATATCTGTAAGATGACAAAATAAGGAAACATTAAGTTTTGCACGTGAATTATATCCCGTATAGGGTAAAATATAGAGAAAAGCTAGGTTTTGCATTGAATTATATCCTAAGAAGATCAAATATCAGAAAAAACAAAGGTTTTGCACGTATCAGATTTGGTCGGAAGATGTGCTTGCGTTCTTTCGATATTTACATCCACTGTGTTTTATTCTAGAAAAAGAGCCATTTCTACCATTATTTTCTTAACTCATATATTATTACATGACTTCTGCATGATCAAAAAATTCCATGCAACCTTGTAGTTTATTGTTTTTTACAGATTCGCGTTACAATGCCCCTCCAGATTTGAAAAAAAGAGGGGATAATAGATATATGCCGCTAAAATCGTAGCAGGGACTAATGATTTACCTAATTAACTCGTCGTGTGCAAATAAGGTGGAGGTGTATCAGACAATAATTTTATTTTGGCTATGTTTTCTCAGAATTTTTAATTTTACAAAACAAATGAAAATGTATTGTGCAAAAAATTGCTTCAGGTTGGGTTTTAATCAATCCGCATCATTTTCAAGACACGCTTTTTTCAGTCCTCATTTCCACTACATATTTTATATAGATAAGTATCGGCATGCGGTATATAATCATCGTATATACATGCGTAGATTTGACTTCAGAACTTTAATTTATGGGTTTCAACTTCGTCTCATACTATATATTTTTGATTATGTTTTTCACTACTCTTAAGGTTCCACTTTAAAATAACCGTCTATTTGGACAAATTACGTCATACAATGTACTTTTTACCCCTTTAAAGAAGTTTGCAGATTTTGGCTGGAATGAATGAAAAATCACGTGATAAAGAGTACAAAATGCATACGATTTATCTTTTTTTCAGGATAATAAACGAGATGATCCCAATGCCTGATAAATACAGTCTGATATTTCTTTTTTCGTTCTTTCGATGATATCCAGATCTGGAAATTAAAAAAAATATTTGATATCGGATCTGAATTTACAATATATATAAAATTAATATTTAAAAAATATTTAAAAAAAAAAAATTCTCCCTATATTCCTCCTAAGGCAGCACTAATGATCAAAGCAGCCATGCGCAACCATGACGATATCATAGTCAAGAAACAAAGTAATACCACTTCTGAAATGCCAAGTCACGCATTCGAATTTGAAGGAGAATCATGGGCGCAACAACATATCTCGTTCA
>BGPR01025377.1:0-22378 GCA_013235015.1 Araneus ventricosus
CACGTTAAATCTGATGTTCTGCGTATGCAGTGGTATGGTGGTATGAACGTGGTTCGGGACAGTAGGATTTCGTGTTTCAACAAACATCCACCGTGTGTGGGGGTCTGATGCACGTTAAATCTGACGTCGAAGTTGAAACATCCTCCCGCTGGTGCAGCGCGGAAATTTGGAGCGAAGGGTGCCAGCTCAGATTCTTCTTCGTCATCTGACCACAACTCAAAATGACGAGGCGCGACCCAAAGTAGCACTCGTGTTACTTCAAATCTGGTCGTTTTTCTAACTAAACTTCGAGCCGTAGTGGCCTAGTGGCAAGGTCTGACAAACTGATTCCTCTAAGATCCGCCGTGTATGAGGGCCTGTTGTATGTTAAATTATATGCAGTGTTTAAGCGGTGCTGGTGTGGTGCAGAAGTTTAGAGGTGGGTGCCAGCTGAGGTGTCGTTCTCGTCATCTGATTGCTGTTCAACTGACGAGGTACTACCCAAAGTAGCCCTCCAATTGCTTCAAAACGGGACGTTAATATAGCTAAACTAAAACTAACTAAACTAAACTGAGGAATGGTCTCTTAATTGTGTAATGATAGTAAGATACTGTAACTATTTTCACTTAACAGGACGGGAGAAGACGGTCTGCGGTACTTGCCTAGTTTTTATGGGAGGTGAATTCCAGTGAATTTAGAATAATTCCGTGGTGCTGATTTGGAATCTGGCATTCAGTATTATAATTATTATGGAGAGTTGTAATCATTTTTTTAAATTGTCTACCGGTTGATGCCTCTGATGTGGAATTAAATTTTAATTCGACTCAATCGAATAACTGATAATAAAGTTCTGAAAATCTTAAAATATTGTGCTGTTATCGGTCACACGTAAAAGTACAAAGTTTCAGAGTTCTAGTGAATTAAGAAGTGAGTGATATATTGTTTGCAAAATTCCAACTTTGCAAACATGAAATAAGTTAAATAAAACCGTGTAAAACTAAGAAAAATGAACTTTTAATAGAAATGCATTTTTATTAACTAATTTCAAGGATTTGTTTTAATTTATCGGCATTTTAGATTATATTTTATTTAACACAATTAAAGATTCTAATTGAACACTCTTAAGATTCTAATTAAAATTTTACCTATTCTCTGAACAATAATGGAAATCCACAGCAGCTTCATCGTCTCCCATATCTTTTATTTGTTTCTAACAAACAATGCTTTGAAAACATAGAATGAAATAATTAGCTCTGAGTGTTTCTTTGATGATATTGTTCTTAAAACAAATTTTCAGTATTGTCATCTTGTAGGGTCTTAGCTCAGCGATACTAAGCTATGAAGGACTCACCAAACGACACAGCCATATTAAAATATTAATATTTTAATGAAAATTCTTGATTAAAGGAATTTCTACAGAATATACAAATTAATATCGATTCAATACAACTCCGCTTACTCAGGACGAGATAGCATAAGACAAGTCAAAAACAATCTGGATATAGTTCGCAGATTTCACGAGTTCACTCGAGGTAATGCAGAAAGTTCTAAAAGTTCTACTCTAGGCGAGTATAAGTCCGAAGTTTGGAATAATGATCTGAGGGATTAATCCGCTCAGATTCCTAACAGATAACCACTCACGGGTTATATCAAATACCAAGAAGGTAATTTGACGTAAGGCAAGTCTCATTCAATCAGAGTTCCTAAGAACTTCTCACTCGAGACGAGCGATAAACAGCCAAAGGTTGGCTTAGGTTAACGAGGCAAGGCCCGGTACAGCAGCTTCTCAGCCTGAGAACTGCTTTCCCAAATTCTCCTTCACGAGAATTTAATTCTCCGGTTCTCCAAACGAACCCTATCTTGATCTCTCAATCATCCTCTCAATTCCTCTCTGGTTCCAGCTTAAAAACCCTCCTTTTGACCTGCCCTCTTTAGGCGGCGTCACAAGTTCAGCTCTTCATTTGTAGGAGAGGGAACCCTTTCTCCCAATGACAAAACTCTGTCTTTAACTCCTCAATCGCATTGGCCCTAGGCGTACGCAACGCATTTTCCTGGCTCCGTGTGTGTCCACTCGAGGTCAAAGCGGCGGCGAGCTTCAAACGAAACCCTCCGGATGATGCAATTTGAAAAGGCTTTGTCGGCCCTTTTCTCCGGCCGCTCTCTGCTAGCGAACTGGGAGGTCCGGTCACCCTTTCCGTGGGAAAATTTGCGGGAGCTTTTCAGGACCTCACAATCTCAAAAGTGTTAAGCAAACTTGTTAGTATCTTGCAGCAATAAACAGCTACCCATCGTAAAGACCCGAAGGTATAATTTTCGACCAATTTTAATAAAAAATTGAGATTAATACTCTTCATAGCTTTATGTGGCACTCCATATAATATGATTAACGGATTAATATATTTAAGTATGTTATTCTATTACTATTCGGGACTATTCAAAGCATTGAACAACGGGATTGAAGGGATTTGAAGGGAAAGCAACATTCTTGTAAATAAGACACAAAAGTCCATCAGAAGGTAAGCGGGGTTTCAAGAGGATAAGCAAAACAACGAAACTGTAGTAGATATAATCATCTTTTGAATACTCCTTTGTTGCTAAATATTTTCGAGCTTGTTTCTCGGTCTCAGTTAATAAGAGGAAAGACAACGAATTACGAATTTATCATTGTTCGTGAGATTAATGGCATCGCTACTCTTTTATATCCAAGCACATGTGTAAGGATCCGAATTATTTACCATTGTGCCACCGGGGCGTCTATGAATTTGAACCTATTATTTGTAAATGGTTTTTGTGGCAGCATGTTGTAATTCCATACTATTTAAGGTTTTTTCTGATAATAAAAATTCAGTAGATACATTGATGGCGTTGGTAATTGTTGTGATTTTGCAGTCCTTAATTAGTTGGTATATTCTATTGGTGAATTAGGTCCTTTTAGAGTAAGAGGAAACATAACGCGGAGTTAAGGAAACCTGACTACATGCATCGAGTTTTCTAATTAATCTAAGATCTGAAGCCATTTTTGTACTGTCGAAGCAAAAAGGAAAGTTTGATTTTCCGTTAAGAGATGTGGAGAAATTAAGATCGGCAGAACTTTCTTCTTAACAAATATATTTTTATGTTATTTTTTATGGGCATTGCCTGGTAAGGGTAGAAAGAATCTTGGTAGGCGGAATTCAGCTTATCTAGAGTGTTAATCGGAATCGAAGCCGCTCTCAATAGCCGTCCAGTTGTATACGACTACGGCAGTGGTCGGCAAATCGTGACTCGCGAGCCGCATGTGCATCTTAGTCACTTGAGTACGGCTTTGCCACGAATCGATTTCGTCTACGTGCGGAGTTACCACTGTCTACTAAAACAATAAAAGATAGAACAGTCAAAATGCCTTCGAATATAACCAATCAGCAAATTGAAGATCTGAAATTGGTTTCTGTCGAATCTTGTGACATAAATGAAACAGCGCAAGTTTCACTTTTTGCTCGATTTATTTCGTCTACGAGTGCTAAAAAAGATATTTTAGTATTATTGCCACTAAAAGGTCAAACATGTGGCAAGGATATTGCAAATGTTGTCACTGAATGCATAGAGGAAGATCATCGATAAAATTGTTTCATTTTCAACAGATGAGGTTAAAAGTATGACCGGAGTGAGTAAAGGTTTTGTTTCTATTCTGAAAAAAAATTAATCACGTGATACTTGTTTGCTATTGCATCATTCATCAAGAAGCGCTTTGTGCTTAAACATTTCCAGAAGAAATTTACAATGTTATGCGATTGGTGATCAAGATTGTCGACACATTGTAGATAAAGCTCTTTATTATCGCAAATTAAAAAAAATTTTTAGATTTAATGGAGAGTGAAAACGCATATCTTCTGATGCGCAATAAAGTACGCCGGCTTTCAAGAGGAAACATTTTCAAACATTTCGCTTCCTTATTATAAGAATTTAAAGCATTCTCTTTGAGAATAGTGTTGACTATCCTGAACTAATATACGATAGGTAGTTCTAAAAATTTTATTTTATGGTAGACGTTATACCTTATCTAAATAATCTTAGTCGTAAACTACAGGTCAAAAAAGAAACACAATTTTTTCGATGTTGTAAGAAGTCATTTCATTCAAAAGCAAATTGTCCCCTTTTTCTCGAGATTTTGAAAGAGAAACATTAATTCATTTTCCAAGCCTGCTGAAACATCTGAAAGAAAATCGGTAGGTGACATTTACAATTCCAAAATAACAATTTTAAATATGAGGGAAGCTTTTGTAAGGAGTTTTCAGAAATTCAAAAATAGCAAAACGATGTTAGCCTTTGTTAAAAAAATAAACTCTCAGTGCTGACGTAATAAGATTGAATTTTTCTCCCTTTCATATTGAAATTTGCGCTTTTGAAATTTAATAACAGTCGTTAAAAAACAAAGTACTATGGATCTCCAAATTTGAACGTCTTAATGCTGATATGGAAAAATTGTAGAAAAATAAATGTGATCTTAGTTCGCAGCATAAATGGTCTGCTTTGAATGACCTGGAGAAGGAAGACATGATAATTTCAACACCTGTAATAATAGTCCTAACTCATGCGATCAGTTAAAAACGAACCAGCGTTTGATGTTCTTTCACTCTTTGGTTCTACATATTCAGGCGAACAATCTTTTTCAAGCATGAACGTTATCAAAAGTAAATTAAGAAATCGTCAAATTCATGAGAATCTGGAATCCTGCTTGAAATTAAAAAACAGCGACATGCAAACCTGACTTATCCAAACTGTCTACGGAAATGCGAGGCCATTGTTCACATTAAATGCGCGTTTTGTTATATTTTTTCAAAGAATTTTTTTCAATAAATAAGATTTTTAATATTATATTTGGTTTTATTTATGTTAGTAGCTATTTTAAACCGACTCCTAAAAACATGGTTCTTAAAAAGAAATTTGGCTCTCAAAAGAAACATTACTCGTTGTACTGCTGATCTTTGGCTCTTTTGATTAAAGAGTTTGCCGACCACTGGACTACGGAATGGGTGATCACGAAGTCGTGACTCCAGCGCATTTCCTCATAAGTTGACTTCAATTCCAACAAGTGCTGCAGCTAAAAGTGTTCCTTTAACTAGACTTTGGAAAAACCAGCAAACCTTATTGGATTCATTCTGGCGTCGATGGTCGAAGGAATACCTACTTAATTTAAGAAACTATCATGAGGTGGAAAACACGAATAAGGTACCCAAAATACGAAAATGTGACGTAGCCCTTCTTCAAGAGGAACATTCTCCTCGACATTTGTGGAACTCGTCCTAAAGCTGACTCCTGGTCGCGACGGTATTCCAAGAGCCTGCAAACTACGAAGTGATGGGAAAATAATTTCTCGTCCGATACAACTGGTCATCCCACTTAAGATAGACCAGGGTGGGGAGTATGGAGAAATTCAGATAGGAAGAACTTTCTGTTTAACAAAGTGGCAACGCTATTATCTATTTGTTTGTGAACGTTGCCTAGTAACAGTAGAAAGAAGCTTGGTAGACGGAATTCAGCTTTGTGAATTTTTTGGTAATGTAAATATTATCTTGTAAATAAATTTTCTTTCTTTTTCTTCCCTATTGTTTCATAGTATGTTGAAGTATGTTCATAGTGTATCAAGGAGAAATTAATACATTTGATATTCATCGTAAGAGATGCTGCCGAATTTTTCCTCTTAAGTGGAAAAATCCAAGCACTGTGATGAAGATCTGGGCATATAATTCTTACTCCTCTGCATAAATCTACGCGCCGATTGGGCTTAGAATATTTCGCACAGCCAGTTGTTACGCAAAATGGCAAACTCCCATTCTAGTTACGGTTAGGTTAGGTTATATTAACGTCCCGTTTTGAAGCAACACGAGGGCTATTTAGGGACGGACTTCGTAATTTTGAACCGCGGTCAGATGACGAGGACGACACCTGAGCTGGCACCCCCCTCTCCAAACTTCCGCACCACACCAACGGGAGGACGTTTGGCCACTACGTATGATTTAGCGTGCAACAGGCCCCATACACGGCGGATCTTCAGTGGAATCGGGTTTCGAACCTGCGACCCTCCGGTCCCGAGGTCGAGACCTTACCACTAGGCCACCGCGGCCTCCCCATTCTAGTTACATCGTAGAATTAAGACGGAACACAAAAATTTGGCTAGGATTATGGAGAAAAATGAAATTTTGGTATTTTCATAACCTATATTGAACAAAGGCATTGTGTCCTACCAAACTTTTCCTATATGCCAAAAAATTCAAGATCTGTGATGAAGATCTGGGCATATAATTTTTATTCCTCTGCATAAATCTCCGCGTCGCGTCGGTTGGGTTTAGAACGCTATTTCGGACAGATAGTTACGCAAAATGGCGAACTAGTTAGTACATCGTAGAATCAAGATAGAATACAAGCACATAAAAATTTGGTTCGGATTGTGGAATACTGAGAGGAATTTGCTTACTTTAGATGAGTTTAGTTTGTTTAGTTTATGAGACTGCATCCTATATGCCATTATACAAATCATGCTGCATATTGCTTGTAATTCGTACAGCTGCGTTGTTGAGCTATTGAGAATTTATATTGCACTTAACCTGTGTTATGTAATTTATTTGATGCATTCTTTTCTTTTACTTTCATTCCTTCGATACCCAGGAGAACCGACTCAACCTATTGGTTTTAGAGTGCAGGTGGACTCTGAGGAGGAGAACATTCCAGCAGACATACAGAAATGGTGAAAATACAAAACAAAATGTACAACAAATACTGAAGGACCGTAACAATTCTGCAACATTAGAAAGATAAAAACAACAAACAATCTTACAAAATTTAAATTATTTAAATTTAAACGCTGTAAATTAAAAAGGCATAAGAGATTACTGAATTAAAAATGTAATGTCTTGAGAAAAAATAAGTAAAAAATATATACACATCAATATACGGAGAAAGTTACAGATAACAACAATATAAAAAATATTTCACACTAATTTTAACATCGAAAATTTAAAGAGAAATCCAATGACAACTCTTAAAACGTATCCAGTCATATCTCTATGAAAAAAGGAATTTGCACCAACTGCTCTTAATAAAAATAAAGCTTTTACATCGAGTAGAACACAAAAAAATCATTGCTTGTCCTATCTGGTTTGATGTTTCAGTTCATTTCTTAGAAAATATTATTCCCTCGAAATCTGTTCTTGTTCTAAATAAGTAGCACGGCTACTCGTAACTTCCAAGATTGTATATATGTTTCTACTTCCAAAACCACAGAAAGTTGCATTAACACTAACTATACATCTGGCTTCTTGGACCCTATATACATATGGAGGGTTCAGAGTTAAAGTGAATCAAGTCCGTGTTTTGCTCATTTTTCACCAGCACTGCCATGATAGTGCAAAAATGTTATATCTATGGGCCATCAGCTAATTATCAACTAGATGCCGCTGCCATCACATGGAACACCAGATAACAAGCTGCACAGATACAGTAGAACCCCGGGGATCCGAACTAATTGTGGCGGAACTTTGTTCGGATTCCGGGGAATTCCGATTATCGGGGAAATTCGGTAAAATACTCTTGATATGCCAAATGCAGTAGAGTATTGACTCTGGGTGCTCTGTGAAGGCATACGGAAAGAGCATGCGGCGATTCGCACGGTACAGTGGCAAACAAGTTGAGGGTAAAAAGAAGATACCCGAGTTCGTATCTACTAATTAACCCTTTATAAAGCCATTTTTTTCTAGTAGTGTTATAATAAAATAACTTGGATATTGAGATTAATTTAAGAAAAGAAATTCATTTAGCTTATTGGATGACATTATTTTTTGTTAATTAATTAATAATTAATTAGCAAGACACTTCGTCATGGTTTCAGATAAGAAACTGGAACATCCAGGTTTTTTATTTCATGGAAAACTTAGGCGAGAACTTACGCCAAGCTTAAAAAATGCATTTAAAAATTGATGAATTCGGTGGGAGGTATATTCCCACGACCTCAGAAAGGGTTGAGGTGCTGCATTTATTCTTAAAGAGCAATTCGAATACTTCTTTTAAGATTGGAAATTCATTTAGCATATTGGATAACATTATTTTTTGCTAATCAATTAATAATTAATTACCAAGTGAAGACACTTCGTCATGGTTTGAGATAAGAAATTGGAACATCCAGGTTTTTTATTTCATCGAAAACTTAGGCGAGAACTTACGCCAAGCTTAAAAAATGCATTTAAAAATTGATGAATTCGGTGGGAGGTATATTACCACGGCCTCAGAAAGGGTTGAGGTGCTGCATTTATTCTTAAAGAGCAATTCGAATACTTCTTTTAAGATTGGAACAAACTTTAATTGTGTTTCTGATTCGTAATTGTTATTTTTCCTTGATTTTTTCAGTGAAAATGTTTCAGAAAATTTTAAAAAGATGTTCGGATTATCGGGGCTCTACTGTATAACTAGAGAGAGAGAACAAGAGAGAGTGACGTTTGACCCCTTCAGTCGGAATTAAGAAATAATGGAGTTAGAATTTTTTTTTTCCTTTGGCGTACTGTGTACTACTGCAAAAGTTAAAGCATAAATGAAATTTCAAGCCTGTAGATGAAAAATTAAAAAAGTTATCCCAGGTCCGGCATCCGGACAATACCGGATATTTCAACTAAAAAAAGACAAAAAATTACACAAATTTCATTTTAAAATGGTTGTAGAGACATAATAAAATATTGTAGAAGCCTTTTAAATGGTTAAAAAAGGATTAAAAACAAGAAATTACTTGAAAACCAAAATTCATCACCGAGCTCCATTTTCGGAAGAACGATGATTTTCTCGATTTTTTTCGAAAAACTAAAAAAGTAAAATGATTCCATGCCCGAAACGAAACATTCTTGCAACGATTATATTTCTAAGAAAATCGAGAATCAAATTAGAAAAACAGCATGTAGTTTCGTCAATTATTGAATTAATATGAGCTATTCAAAGTTGATGTCCGGTATACCGGACACCAGGTATGAAGGGGTTGACGATGGTTAAGACGACGGCCCATCCAACTCCTGTATCTAAGATGAAATAGACTGAATTACGCGTCTTAAAGCTGTCCATAGCTTAACAACTGTATATAGCCTCATTGTAGTAAATCATGTGACCTTGATTATCATAGATAACATAGAAATGTAGTCAAAGGTATCGAGTTGTCATTCTAACGGAACGCGCATAAAGCCTGATTCTCCATATATTTTCTGTGTAATAATGAGTCAAGTTCAATTTGTATGCATTAGGCAGCAAGAGCAATTAGAAGTCCCCTGTTACTTGAAATGCAGTGAATCAACTTTGCGATCTGTTTTCTCAGAAATGAATCTAATGGACTTTGTTTACCTTAACTCTGAACCCTCCATATATTTATTTATGTTTCATAATTGCTAGTCTTCAGAAAAATGAGCACGATTCTGCAGATAAATAAATTAAGTTATCAGATCGCATATTTACATTCAACAACTTACTTAATCAATTATTCTCGGTCCATTATAAACAATAAAGGATTAGCCAGAGGGTTTGCTGAAGTCATTACGTAGTTCATTACCAGAAGACTTGAGGCGAAATAATTGAAGAAGGAAAGTTGTTCGTCGTATTCAGGAAATCTCCAACTTTATCCGAAAGGGTAGAGTTCCTTGCACACATATAGAGCGGCCAAACGCAAAAATTTGATTACAAGTTCGGTATGAATATTAATATTCTTAGTAGATACATAGGTGAAATATATTTACCGATCCTGAAAAAATAGAAAATTATAATAAAGATAAAATAAGGAAAGCTAAATATTTACGCTTTATTTATTCTGATTTCTACATCTTATTGTTTAACTTCAACAACTTTTAACAGTCATTTATCCCATAATAATTAATAATCCCCAATAATTAACAACTAAAAGTAATTTGACAAATGGAAAGATAAACCGAAAATTTTAACACTTTTTTATATCTCAGATCTTGACAAGAAAGGTTATTTTTATTCGAATGCAAACTTTGAAATTCGCCCGATTTCTTAGGAATTATGAAGTTTCTTCTCTGGATAAATAAATTATTTCCTTATCAGAAAACCATTTTCAGTGCTTTATAAAAAAAAATATAGAAGAAATTGCAAAGCACATTATTGAAAAAATCGATATTAAACTTTGAACTATACCTCTATAGACCTAGAATACTCTTATAGAACTTCAAGACAAGGACCTCAATATAAATAATGCTTTTCATAAGTAATTTAATTATATGACACCAATTAGCTCTTTCAAAATTAAATTTATTAATTACCATTAGACATTCGCTATTACGTAACACAAACACTTAGCGTTTAGAAGAGCAAAATATTAGGAGAGGTTTGAGAGCATAATTTGCACCACTGGAAGCTTAGCTCCAACAGACTGGTAAAACTGGATATTCACGAGGGTAGAACTCCAGTCCATTTGGAACTAGGAGTCTATTTTACAATTTTCAGGTCCGGAGACGGCCCGAGGTAAATTTACCAGCCGGGCAAGGCAATAATATGGCGTCCCCAACCAACCAACGAATTCCTTAAAATTCTGTAATTTCTGTATTCTAAATGCCAAATAAACTTTCACTAAGAAATACGCATTTTTACCTGCAACTATCACTGAATAACTTTATGATGATAATTCTTAAACTTCAGCTATATTTAAGATTATAAAGTGGTCTTATTGCAACTAAAATAATATATTCAACAAATTTTTAGAAATGTGATTGTTTTATTCTATTAAAACATTTTTTCAATAGAATTTAATACAAGTCTATTAAAAGTCATTTATATCTAGGTTAAAAAGTTGTCTTGGCGTCGATAAACAGATTCTTAAGATTATGCAGATTCGCGCTATGCTTATTACCCCTTTACGTTCTTCTGAGAAGAAAGCTGACGCCGAGTGTTGTTGCTTGAAGAATTCCATCCAGTCAATATTTCACTTATGGTCAAATATTCTATGCTTTGATGAACACTGTTACGTCTTTCAAGCTTTGAGAGAAAATCGCATCATATAATGAGATGAATGATGTCACAGTGGTAGTACTAACCGAGAATGCTTTCCAGCAGTGATTAATAAACATTAAGACACTTTAAAAAATAAAAAACCATGTTAACGTTTTAGTATTCTGAAGCTCGACGAAGAGGGTCCATCTTTATTCAAGAATTTTTCCCTCATCTTTATGATAATCATCTTTCAACAGTTGATTTATATATAAAATTCATAAGAGAACGATATTGTTCCACAACACGTCAAACACCTCCAATCGAAAGCCACCAAAAAACATTCAAGTTTGCAACAGAACAATATCCAAACATGTTGACTTCTGCGTCTTTAGCCAAATGATGTTCTCTCAAAACGTCACAAGTAATGCAACGTAACAAAATTCTTCACTCAATGAATATTTTTCAGTGCCTAAATCTCCTTATTCCTTTGTCATGTGAACAATTCAAAACTGTGACTGTGGCAGAAATAAAATAGGACCGTTCTTTGAGTATCAAAGAATGTCTCAAAAGAACTGCATCGAATAGGTTTATTTTAAAAAATGAAAGCGCTTAATACATTATTAATCAGCACAGCCGCTCTCAATACTTTTTCACGAAGAATTTAATCAACTCAACAATATTACACCCGCAAGAAACCTTAAACTGAACTACTATTTTATCGGCACATAACATTAATGAGAGGTACATTACATAATCTTTTTAGATTACTTACTACAGCTGACAACAAAGTACCTAAACTTTAGCTATATAAAGAGATGAACCTGAAAAATACTTTGGGTATGCATGAGTAAAAAGTTCATTTGGCTACTAACAGACAGAAAAGCTATGTAATCTGTATGTTACCGGTTTGACTGCTCTTTTTCAAGATAACGCCATAGAATAATGGGCAAAGCACCTGAATCTTTGAACGCCATTTGGGAAGCTGGTGCTTGAAAGAACCTCATTCCTGGGAGGTTCAGATTAAAAGAAACCATGCACTCCTGTCGAACCTCCTGCAGAATTCAGACAGGAGACAGGCATTACAAAGAGATTATACCACCGTTCCAGGCACCTGGTGTGTGAGGTCTCACTACGGTGAGCATAGGCCTCTGCATCTGGGCAGAAGGGAACAGCCTGTAAATCCTAGGACCACTCTTAAACCTCCTGCTTAACTCTCAGTCTGATTCCAGAACCCTGCACCAACCCAACACACCACCAAATTGAGTTACTCCATCTATACACTGAAGAAAAAAGATCCTCCATACTATCACTGGAAATATTGTGTCCTTTTTCTAGACCAATCCTTTTGCACACTATTCCAAATAAGTCTGAAAGCTCGAAAAGGCAGAATCATAGCACTTGAAATTCCATGAATTTGACCTGTGCTTTGGCGAAACAGTGAGTATCATTCTCATGAACCACTGACGGTCCGGCAATTATCCAGCAGAGAAAGTGAATCAAGAACCCAATGTTAAGTGCTTAAATACTTGGGAGAAAAGAGAAGCAGGGTCAGGTGAAATCAAGAGCCTTGACTCCACAAGTGGGGAACAGATGTCTTTTACCTTGGGATCTTTAAAGCTGATAGTGTCTTTTCCAGAATGTTATTATCAAATCTGTCTAATAAACCAACTTCTGTGAAGAAACCAATTTTTGCAGATCACAATTGAAGTGAACGCATCCGTGAGGAAAAAACACCGATCATTTCTGGAAGAAGTCCATGATTGAATGGTTACTGCATACAAATGTGAGTATGAGACCGGCATACTTATCTTGGGTTATCACCACAAATTGTGCAATATCCACAGATGAATGTAATGGAGATCCCAAGGGCACCTAAAGAATTAACATAAATTAACTTCAAACTGTCATAAGAAGGTCTTTGAGGCCAAAGAATTCTGAAGAAAAACACCCTGAATTGTTATACTAAAGGACGAATTCAAAGAAAGTGCTGGGGTTTACTACCCCAAAAAATGGATAGTGCTGAGAGAAAAAGTAAGAGATATGAACCACTTTATCTATAGTACTGACACTTATATAAAAGAGTTAAGACAGCCTTGAAGTATCGAATATAAAAAAAGTAAAGGGAATTTTATACGAATAACAGCATTTTCAAAACATACGAAATATTTAAAAAAAGCATCATTTTATGTTGTTAGAAAATACAAACTCAAAATGGCACGAATATTGGAAATCTGTAATGAACACTCAATGATTTAATGCTAGTAACCTTAAGTATGATTCCAAAAAATTTATCACCCACCTGATAAACATTTCGTACCTAAAATGACTTAAAACAGAAAAGGTGTAAAATGTGGAAGCTAATCATGTTTACATAAAGAAATGAGAATAATGATTATACATTTCAGATATCACGCGAAATTCAATTTACTGAAGATGAAACTCCGTACTCATTTCAGTATTACATTCAAGCAATCAATTTTATGTAGTTTCAAACAAGAAGAATGTCAATTGTAATTCTGATAAGAAGCATATAAAGCAGACCCCAGAATTCAAATAGATGAAACTTACTAGACCTACGCTCTGGTGCTTAGTCCGTTATTTACGCTTGATGAACACTGCAAAATAACGTGGGATAAGCTGCTTTTCTCCAACTACTCCTTGGGGACAGATATGATCCAGTCACATGAATTTTCAAAAACAAAAATTAACTCAAAGAGAATAGCTGACGAGATTACACAATTCCAAGATCAAAAGGTAAGAATCTGAATCGACTTTTTTTTAAATCATTAATCGTTCTATGGTTTTAGGCGGGTGCGAAAACCTGACTAATAGATTAATGAATGACAATGAGTGATGCTCGCATGTAATGAGAAGCAGTGAATCACACCGGCTTAATATACTCTTTAATGTTATTCGCAATGTAGATAGGTTTGTGCGCTGGAGCACACGGCGCGAAAATATGGTTCTTCCGGAATGCACTGTACAAATCATCTGCAGAGACGAGATTTTAAACGATCGGGAGCCAATTTTCTTTAACCGATGATATAAACCTTCGTACATTCGAGCCCAAAGAATCTCTTCTCCAGACTACCGCACAGTGAAGCCATGACGGAGACCAGGTGTGGAATTTTGAACCGCGCCAGTCATATATCGGTCGAGGCTAAGGATATAAATGGAAAACACCGAGGCCATCCAGTCCCTACCGACCGGAGTTGCCCCAGATAACCGGGGATAAAGAAAAGAAGGCGATGTCTCAATAATGCCCCGCTTTCACCGTAACGGAGATATCCGGCGACACCACCGGCACCACAATTGAGATTTGACCACTTCCGCTGATCGCGGGGTCCGCATTAAAAGCCTGCTAAGTACAATGAAAAAAACTGAAATGTAAAGTCCTCCTTTTATGTTTAGTGTGGAAGAAGCAATATTTTCATATTTAACTTTAAGACTGCAGGTGCTCATAAAGGGAAGTTAATATACGACTGAATTATTTTATAGAATAAAAGTCTTTGTTGGAAATTACAAAAAATATTTTTGGAACCTGAATAATAACTAGAGGAAAACGAATGAATAATAGCATTTAGATCATTTCATCTTTAAATAATAAAAATACATGAATATTAAAGATTTAAGACAACAACTTTAAGCATTTTACCCTAGCGGCTAATTTTCTTTATTTAATTGAAGATCTGGTGAACGAATGAATCCAAAAGAACTTTGACCACCGAATATGTCAGAAATATCCTGTAAATTTCAGCTGCTACCTGGTTCACCAAGCTGAGGAGGATTCAAAGACCGACAGAGATATGTAATTTTCGCCTTTGATAGATATTTTATATAAAACATACAAAAAATTTTCAAGAAAATAGTAAATTAGTTCCAGTCTAATCGTTATTCATAAACTGAGAGTTTTATAATTGAAGATTAAATCACGTTCAAAATGTTAAAAAAATGGTTAAACCAAAGGTATAAAATGAAGAAATACAAGCAGAAATAAATTGTACCATTTGAGGTAAATTGAACTTTAAGATTAAAATACTGTTATAATCATTCCAGCAGAAGGAAAAGCACTGCTGGAAAAGGTAACAAAATACCTTCATCAACTGACAAGGGCTTTCTTTAATTATTTACTTGGTAAAAACATGACTTAATATTCACCTACCCTATAAACTGTTCCAGTTATGTTTAACTCGCCAATTGCATCCAACTGCTTTCTAGTTTAATGAAAAAGCACAAGTAAATAAAATAGATGACAGACACACTTTCAGACGATAATATTATTAAGTGACAAATCCTTCCGTATATCTAAACAAATACTCAAACATCTTGAATCATTCAAAGTTAAAACAGACGAAGTATATTACACTCATTGATAAAAAACGGCATTAGAAAAGATAAGTTAATGAAGCAAGTCTTTCTTTCTTTCCTGATTGATCACAAGTACTTGTTTCTACAATCTCCATTGTTTACTATCCGTACAGTTTATTCGCGAGATATAGTAGATAACGGATAACCATGCTGATCTGTTTTACTGGCATACAGACAACTTAAAAGGTATTTCATCGATTATGTATAAATTGAAGAATAGTGGATGGCAGATGTATATAAAAAAGGTTGATTTTAGCGTAATTCTATGCTGTCCTCCTAATTAATACTATATCTCAAGCGCATCATCGTAAAGATGGAATGTTAGTTCACAGAGAACCATAAATAGCTTTATTCTAGTGTCACGGCGTCATATCAAACCCTTTCATTCTTTTGTTGAATTATTATCGAATATCTAATTGTTTGAAGACCCAAGAATAAAATGAAGTATTCCATTCAGCCTTTTGGTTTGATTATGTTAAAGGATTTACCTTCTGTAGTGCAATGTTTAAATATAAATAATCTGACGTCAGCATAAGTTTGGAAATAAAGCAATGCTACCAGAATAAAGTACAAAGGATTGCTGACGCTTGTAATATCTGTTTATCCTTAAGCTCAAACAATGAAATCTTAACTTATGGATTAATTTCTACTTAATCCTTTGAAGCTTTGTTCGAGTATCAACTACTCCAGCCATTTCGTACTCAAAAGCATCTGGTTCAACAGTGTATCAGTTTGCACCTGATGGTGTTATCGTGTTAATTATCGGAAATTTACATTACTGGCAAAGACAAATATCGACAAATGGCTTAAATAAATAAAGATTTCAATGCCTGAATTGAGACCTCTTCTGGCTGCGGCTTGAACATTTCTAGTATTCGCTGCTTAGAAACGTTCCATTTTCGCAACGGTGTACGCAAACATACCCGCTTTATCACGGCTGTCGCCACAAACCGGCGCGGCGGTTTTTCCTTCTGAACAACTGGTGCCAGGCGTTACCGCAGAAGTAATTCCAGTTATCGGTGAAGTTTCAACCGAAATGCCGCCAGTTATCTGCGAACAACGGACGAAGAACCAGTAACCGTAGCATCCAGTGGCGCTTTGGTTAAATGCCTTTATCCACGCATACAGCATATAGCGCGGCCACCCGGTAAATCGATGAAGCCAAGCTGGCATATCTGGCCTTTGATTCATTTTAGCATCTTCGGTAGAGATTGATCCAGATCATCCAATTCTGAATTCATCCAGGCGAGATTTTAGTCATTTTTTTATATTTCCATATGAATCAAGAGGATTAAATTCATTAAATGTTGAAATAAAGAAAATACAGATACTAAAAGCTTTTTTATTGACTAATTGAATATGCAAAGTATTGCAAAATATTGAACAAGCACAAAGTATAACAGGAACTATACCAGAATTTTAAGAACAAAAGGACAGCAAAAAAAAAAAAAAAAAAAAGTAAAACAAATGAATATCCAAATTTGTAGTAAATTCTAATCCCCTTTTAAAAATGCATTTAAATTTCCTCTAATTGGGATTTTCTCCACATGCATTATAATAGTTATGTAACAGGCAGCAATGATATCTGCTCTTCCGCTGGGAGTGCCAAACTGTAACTTTTAGCTGTTTGGTTTGAGATCCATCCTTTCTTCTGCCCTGGCTTGCTAGGTGTACAAAAAATCTAAATTCCCTCATCAAACCCAGGTGATGAGTTGATATGTTTCCAAATACACCATGGTGCACAGCGAATCCAGTAAATAAATAACGAGTATTTAAAAAAGACTAAGCAAAGAAGAAAATCACTGCTTTTTTTTTGCATAGATAGTTTCTCACAATTTATGAACGAATTCAACCTTGAGCCACCAAAAACTAAAGCCAGGTTAACCTGCAACTTTTCTTTCCTGGAGTACATACATCATTTTTCCTGATCAGATGAAAATATTTAATTGGAAGAAATTAATTCTGCCACAGAACATATCTTGATTTATATATAAATAATTTATCCTAAAAGCATTTAATTCTTCCCTGTGGAGATTTAGAAAACAATTCTCTTTTCTCAAACAGTCAACTTTTAAGTAAATTAAAGGGATTTCACTTTTATGAATTATAAGAATATCCCTTTCTCATTTACTTTCAGTTCTTCTAATTATTCACATTCAAATTCTAGCATCTAAGATAATGAGACGAGATGTTATTTAATATATTGAATATTTCTTAACTAGAATTTTATATTAGTTTTAAAAATCTTTAGGAAGTTCTAAGTGCCATGCATAATGAAATGTATAAAAAAACCTAGTTTCTAAGAATTCTGCAGCAATTATACTTTGAATCTGGTGGTAAATTATGAGAAGAATATACAGGTAAAAATAACTCATATCCAATGGTAACTGTAAAGAATCTTTTCAAATATAAACAAGATATTTAGCTTTTAAATAAATTTTCACCATAAAACCACCAAAACAATGCCCGCGTTGATATGGATGGGCATCTGTCATGGTCGAAACATCTGCTCCCTCTGATGGGTTTGAGCTAACACCACTTACTCAGTACTGCCCCAAAGGCTGTTCATTCTTGCTCTTTTTCTAACTTCCAAATATGATTTGTAATAGACCATAAATTGGGTGGTAGATTCTTACATTCCTTTGCTGCATTAGATTCTTTGAACAAAAGATCTTTTCAAGAAAACCCCACCCCATAAATATTTAATGACTTTCAAATAATTCTGCCTTGGATCCAGCAACAAAGAATATCTGCTCCTAAATAACAGCTTATATCAACAGGGCCAAAGACATTTTGACACGCCACAGATAATTTGATCGAGATATTTTAGTTAAGAGCAGAACCTTTCTGACAGTTATGATATGACCGTCGATGGATTGATGTTTTATTTATATGGATATATTACTATATTGTCTGGTTTTCTACTCGGAACGAAAACTTAAAAGTTATTCATACTGAGAAGTGTTTTCATTTCGTTCAAATGGGGTAAGTGGGAGGCAAGCACTCCTTACAGCAGACCAGACGCTGCTAGCTTCTGTATATGAATAAAAATTATCCAAATCTATTGAGGGTTTGGGGGGATGGTGAACTGCTGCCCAAAGGTTTCACTGCACATTTCAAGAGACAGATTAAGAATCTGCAAAATTACAAAATGATACCTGAGACATGTATATTCTTTCTCACGTTGCAGAACTAAAAATCATGGATTCTCCAGGCACCATGAAGACCAGTAAAATAAAGAGACAGATTGCATTTAACGAGCAAATCATGCAATCTGTTTCATTGATACTAAAATGGTTTCGCCTGAGGAAAAAATTTGTGGAGGTTACTCCAGCTAAAATAAGAAAACCACAAACATCTAAATATTACCTGCATTGGATGAGATTGAACTGCTGGATGAAGTTAGGCATCCTATCGCTAAAGTACATTGAGGCTTATTTTGGAAATGGACCTTATTCATCAGATATCGAGAATGAGCAATCTCTGAGCGACAGTTCTTTCCCGTTTACGACCACCATGGAGTGGGAGGACGCCGAGCCCAACATGGAATCCGATCTGCACACTTAAAATATCATCTTTTCTACAATAGTTGGGTGAATTAAAGAAATAGTTAAACGCAGGTATTTTATAATAACGCCACTGATACAGGATCATGTGAATGCCAACAAAGAGCAATCTGAGCTTACAAAACCGCCAAATATGGTACCCTAAAAAAACCGCCAACCATACATGGCACAAAACCACCGAGGAATGAAAACCAACTAGCTGGTGGTGTATATATTGCAAACCAACTATGTTAATGGCATAAACCAAATTACAGATGATGTAGTACAAAATCCGCCAACTATATATGTGGTATGTAAACCACATGGGTATAAAAACCGCCAAATTGCGTTACGGCATAAACTACAACCTATGGCACTGAAAACCGCCAACCAGCCGGTGGCGTTTAATATGTGTAAAGCAAAATTTGTAGTTAAAATCAACTAGAAACATGACTGAGAAAGCAGTTTTACAAAATGCGGAACTGGTGGTTTAACGTGTCATGAATACATAGAAGAAATCTTCTCTTTTATGGGTTTCTCAAAGTATTGAGCCAGTTTTTCTGTAATATAAAATCATTTGGAACTGAATATGGAGCCAAAGCCACTGAGATATAATACTAACAGGTGACACTATTTTACTTTTTGCGTCATAGCACCAGAATGAATTGAACAGTAAATGCTCTATTTTTTATAAACAGGAAAATACCATCTGGATAAATACTGAAATATTCTTTTCTTTTACTTTTCGTATACACATACAAAGAGAAAGTACTGTAAATTCCTGAACGGAGATTCTTGACGGATCTCCACGTTTTGACCTCCTGAGTCCAGCACTCTGGAATTGTACCATTCCGTATATCTGTAGTCTTGCCCTGAACATGATAACTGGAAACTAATGGAGTTTAATAATAAATTGTGGCCTTTGTTATAATTAATTACTTCAACCTTTGAAAATCATCAACGGAAGTCTATCATTTGTAAGTTCCAAGGTCATGTGGAACGCCATAACCCCAAAAACCATTAAATGGATAAAATCTCATGTTACCAGTTTACTGTACAGGCCTAAAAGCTGAATAAGTAACCAATAAAAGAGGCGTCTGTGTTCATATATTCAATCTCTTTATCCGATTCCTGCCGCGCATGCGTATTGGTAGTAATCTATATGTAAATTCTTATTTATAAGTAACAAGTCAATGTTTCAAGAATAATTGTTGTCACCTTTTTATTACTAAATCAAACCTATCCTCATTACGTAGCAAATCTTCTGCAACGGCAGGGTAGGGAAAAGTAAATTGTTTTCTAAATTCACCCAAAGCACTGCTTTATATTCGGCCAATGTTGAGTTTATCGAGCTGTCGCAGTAGTATTTTGAACGGCAAGTTGTAGATATTTGTCACTTTGAGCTGATACTTCTCTCTTATGCAACACAAAGAAAAAGTATTTTAAATTGCCTAAAAATATCTGAACTGATTTTAATGAACCTGGTTCTAGAAAGCATAATGAGAAAAGCCAGGGAGGAATTACCCTGCTGCCTGAAGTGGTAGTTGATCAATATGAAGAACCACTGATAAATTGTAATATTTATACCGACGCAACTTGAAGTGCGAATTTTCGCTATCTTCTAATAATCCTTACTAGTACCTAAAAGATGGACGCTATCACCATGGGTCGCTAGTTGAATCTCGACCTTTACGCCTTCGCCGATGATGGCATTCCGCAAAACACTAAAATGCGCATACAAGCCGCGTGCTTTCGATAAATAAAACTAGAGGGGAGCGTTGTCTCCCCGGCCCCTTCTGCATCGCAATATTAAGCGTTTGCTTTCAGCCGACGAAGAGTAGAGAAAATTTAGACTTTTCCCGTTCACCAACTGATCCTAAACCTGTTAGAAACTATAGCTTTCTTTCTTTCACCCATCTGCTCAAATTCTACTGATCAGGCTGGTTGCATGTGAGTAAAGACAGCATCTGCAGCGGCGTGGTTGTAAATTCCTTATTAGTTGCCAGTCCAGAAAACCTGATGAAAGATCTTCGCCAACCTGGGTGTAAAGATCGTACGCCAACGACATTCAGTCGTATCTACTTTGAAGCTAATGTTCAGATAAAGATAAAGACATTATATGCGTCGCGATGGTGGCGCTATTAATACGTTTAAATTTTTTATATTAATCGGTGTGTTAAAAAATGCATTATTTATTTCACCACTTAAAGAAATCAATAAATCACTTTTTGACCATTGTATTTTCCTTTAATATGTTCATTTTGTCTGCATTGTGGACCGCAATATAGTTTTACTTTGAAAAAAAAAAAAAAGTTAGATACTGATTTTTTGGGCTCCAAATTGAAACTCTTCTTTGAAGTCGCTGTTTATACAATGGTAGAATAACCACAAAACGTGACGAATGATGTTCAGAGTACCAGGAAGCGCCCTAAATAGCTTTTTTGAAGAGCGTCGAACTATTGCTTGACCACGATACCGTTCCACACCACCTTGGAGCCTCGTGCCAAAACAAGCCGTCAGTGGAAATAAAATCCATGAGACGTGATCTGCTGTGGGTCGAAAAGTCGGTGTCTAAACTTTCACTGAAAATTCATTACTGAACTGAGACATTGATCTTTGTTAGCGGAGTTGAGCCCTCGCGAAAGCGAAAACTAAAGTTATGCCCCAAACAAGAGATTTAACGAACCTTTACAACTCATTTGAGAATGCTATTAAACGTTAAAGAGAAGAGGACGGCTAGACCCACTAGGAAAAAATCTTACCACATGCCACAAGCTGACTAATAACCATGGCTTCTGGACAGGACCAGGGCGAGGCACAGAGGGAGCGGATGCCAGTTAAAGGGCCCGCTATGGGGAAAATTTTTAGTCCCATCGGGCAAATTTTTGGCAAAGGTGTTCAACTTTAGTTGATAAAAATAATCTGCCGAATTGAGACCAATTTCGATACATCGTCCCCTGTCAAGGTACAAATCGCCCCCCTATGGGCAAACTCAAGGCCACTTTCGGTAACCACACCAGTGGAACAGTACACATAAAACCAAGGGGTAGAGCTTTACTTCTGTGACGTATACGGTATGGAATTGTACTGCTTGTTGCTTACAAAAATCCTGCGTGAGGGAGTCAACGTTCTGGGCAATCAGGGTGAGAGCTGCGCACGTGTTGAGAGAAAGGCGCAGTGGCCAGAGGAGATAGTGCCCTTTGTTGATGTTTGCCATGATCAGCGGTCCGACTCGTGGAGAGCCCACCTAAATGGATGTATTCTGACAGAGGCAACTTTCGGCAACACGCGGGAAGCTTTCAAAGGAGTGTCAGGAAAATTTTGTTGATCGTTTATATTAAATTAAGAAAAAGGCTGAAGGACCTTAGGCGAAATCTACTGAAAACGTCTTATAGACCTGTATTAAATTATTGAAAACAAGTTTCTTAACAGATTTGTAATAAATTCGATGAAAAATGTTTTGTTTAGATTTGTATTAAATTTATTGAAAAGGTTTTAACAGATCTTGTATTAGTCTTACGAAAAAATTGTTTTAT